>JAKRZM010000792.1:0-26173 GCA_036379175.1 Heliconius cydno galanthus | reverse complement strand
ATTATTGTAAGGAAAGAAAATACTTAGTTAGACGACTTTTGAATATAAGTAGGGATTTGGAGTGACGAATGTCTGAAGGAATCATATTCCAGAGTTTTACCGCTTTCACAGAAAAGGATTCACCATAAAAGCGCGTGTGAGCAAATGGACACTTTAGTCGGTTGTCAGATCTTGATCGAAGTTGAAGTTGAGAGGATGTATCAGCGCCCAAGAAATGAAACCGGGATTTTAGATAAGAAGGACTGAAAGGATTATAGATGATAGAATAAAGGAGTGAGAGGATGTGCAAGTTGCGGCGGTGTCTAATAGTAAGCCATTTGAGTTTCGTACGGTATTCTGAGACGTGATCGAACTTACGTAAGCTAAAAATAAATCTTATACACATATTTTGTAAACGTTCGAGCTTATTAAGCTGGTAGCTGATCCTCCGTAACGTCCGGGTAACAGCTGTCTGCATAGTCCAAAATAGGAAGTACAAGTATAAAATGTTTCCAGCGCTTCAATGAGCCGATTGTAGCAAAGGTTTGTGTAGTATTATTAGAGGATTGAGGTTGCGTTGTCATTTTTTGTAATATGTATGTATTGTGTTTTTGTGGTGTACAGTGTCTACCGCACAGGGTGTCAGTTCAATCTCCGTGAGGGGAAATTGGTTATTTTCGTTTCTCCGTTCTCACATGTTGTTGACTAAAATTAAAATAAAGCCATTATTCTCCCAATATTTTTTGGCGTCAGTGTAGACACTCCGTTCTCCAAGCACTTCCCAATTTGAAAGACATTGTGTGTTAAATGACGGAATCCCACGCCGTGCTAATTTTACTGGAGCGGGGAAATGATAGTAAAATAAATACATTAAATTTTAAAATGACTAAATATGATTAAATTTTCAATTTAAATTTAAGTGTACTTAGAAACATCCACCGCGTGTCCCGCGGGACACCGCATTGTAGTGGAATTGAATTTGATTGTAATTTTAAATGAAATTGTACTCTCTCTTAGCAAGGAATACATATTATACTAGTAGTCGCGGCGTTGGGATCCGCCTCTCAACCCTAGGTGTTGTCTACATTGCTATTTGCGTTATATAGCGTGAGCTGTTTACTTAGCCTGATTAAAGTACGAGCTATACAGAGTGCGCGTTAACGTCTCACTACACATGAAAATTGCGTGGCTTTTTTAATTATACGAGTTTGTATTTAGACTAGAGCGAATACCACACTTTGCTTCGGTTCATTTATATTGAAAATACTTCAAAACTGTTGATAATATTATTTTTTAGGGTTCCTTGCCAGAAAAATAAAATAAAATAGTCTTTATAGAAAAACTTGTGCTCAGCTGCTCTGGTTTACTCCGAAATTTACTCCGTGTTTAAACAAGGGAGCAGATAAAACGTCTCTGGACTCACGGCCTACAGAGGGATGACACTGATGACACATGACACATGACACACTCTACAGAGCTACACACTTGTATAGCTCATCTCGTTTTTGCAGCATTTATTGAACGTCAAATAATTTACTATCGGTTCATTGAAGTTACTGCTTCAGACCTGAGAAGAACGGGTGGAAGGGGAAACGAGGCGGGACTTTTTTAATCAATCATTTATATTCACACTTATTTACACTACTAACTTTGCGGTGTTCCTGATATATATATATATATATCATATTCTATCCGCCGGCCGTCTCCATAGGACTGGCGAGGTCCCCTCTCCCCTCGCTCCCCAGTCGACCTGCATGCCACACTTCAACGTTTCTAAGTCCAGTAGTTCTGTCCGTGCGTCGTTAAGTTGGTGTGCAGTAGTTGTCTACAATTAGTGTTGTTTGTAGATCGTCACTGTTCCTCGGAACATCAACAGACACTCAAGACGGCGGCGGCGGCTGCCTCGAGGCATGGGCGACAGCGGGAATACTAAACATCATGTACTCGTTTCCATCATTTGAAATATTTTATTCCGGTTCCGCCAGACCATGAGAATAGATAATGAAGGCGCGGTGCGGTCTGCCTCTGCCATATATTTAAAACAAAAATATTATGGAATAGAAGGTCAATCTTAAAATCAATGTTTATTTTAATTGTTCATTTGTTGAATGATGCCTTTCGTCATAGTAAGTAGGTACCTGGTACATACATAACACTATGTAAAGATGAAATTATTCTTGTTTCCCGAGTGAAATAATGAAGTCAATTATAACTATGAACACGTTCTGTGTGTCCAAGCTCTCGTGAACGAAACCTATATACTTAAGACAAAACTGAAACAACGTGTCCCGTGTCCCGTGTCCCGCGTGGCCGCGTCCAGCTCGCGCCGCCCGCCGTGTCCCGTACACGAGGTGTACTTCAGGGAGCTATTTTTAACCCTCTTTCATGCATCGCTCAAAGTAAACAAAGCATTGCACACGACCCCGGTTACACTTTTGTTACAAACAACTGACTTGCGAGGTAGAGCGGGTATCCAGAACGGGAGTACACGAGTACAGTTTATGTGACGTGTGATGCTGGTGGAGTACATCTAACATTACCATGGTATGTTTTAGTATTACCTGAGCAATTACGGTTAAATCAGAATTTACCTATAACCGTCTAAGTTTAACCAATTTTTTTTTACGTAAATGTAGAATTTTTTTTTCGGAAAACCATGGGGCCTATATCTAGTGAATATATGGTTTGAATATTGATATCTCAAAGCGTTCCTGAGATAAAGGGTCTCGACAGACAGACAGTGGAAATATAACATTTACTCTGTGTCTGCGCCACGATGCCTTAAATGAATGCATGTATGTAGGTATATATTTTCAAAAAAATTAACTACCGCTTTCATTTACCCAAACGGACTACGAATCCCTACGAACCCTCCGTGTAGACAATACGTTTGACAATCCTATATCTTATAAAACAAAGTCGCTTTTTGTGTCTGTCTGAACTTTCTAACTCTTCTTCTTCTAAACCACCCAACGGATTTTATTGCGGTTTTCACCATTAGGTCGAGTATTTTTCGTAGAAGGTTTATATATAGTTTATTATTTGTACATTCTTATGTAAATTAACATAAATACGAAAAATATGAATAAAGTCCTACCCGCTGAGACACTTTCGCGCATGCGCTGCTTTAATGGTAAGTACTACATGAAAAAAATGTACTGGAGTATTGTTCCTCTCAATGAGATCTACAAAAAAGTCCGCGAGAGCATATTTTTATCTTTTAAGGATAACGTGTAGTGATCATATTTCTGTCTAAAAATAATAATTTCAATATATTTTTTATTGTGAGGGATATTTTTCCATAATGGTATTAATCCTTATCCTTTAAAATACTTTATTAATTTTCTACGTTAAACGAAGATAAAATTTGCTTTTTACACAATTTCGAAATTGCGAATAGTTTAAGAGAAAAACGCATTTAATTGTTGACACATCACGTCGTTGACACTTCAGCTGTATCGACTCAAGTTTCACTTATCCCTTACTCTCAGCATATAAATAAGTATATTAGTTACGTTGGCCATTTAATGTAGATCAAAACTGTCTTTTACTGTTTTTCATTTTAATAAGTACTTTAGAAGTTGTTACAATATCAAAAAATCCTTGCTGCGAAACGGCTCGCCACTCGCCATGCGTCCGCCGCGCCCGCCTGCCTTACACGCATCGGTGGTTCAGTGGTAGAATGCTCGCCTGCCACGCGGGCGGCCCGGGTTCGATTCCCGGCCGATGCATTCTATTTAATTTTCCTCACAGGCAGCCACGTAGTGCTTGCTTTTCATCAGGGACAGAATACCCTCTTCAGCATTAACCACAAGCAAAAAAAAAACCCGCCTGCCTTTATAGCAACGAAGATTTAGATGCGTTTGCACGTATTGGATAATTGGAGTTGAATGTATTATTTCAGCGCGATATATTTGGTTTCATATTTTTTGTAGTAGTTATTAGTAGGTAGGTTTTTGTTTATAATTTCTTCCGTTTAAAAATAGTCATTTAACTATCTAAAAATAGTCATTTAAATATATTTTAATAAGTACTTGAAAAGATTAGTAGCACAGATTTAAAATTACGGTACCTACTAAAAAATCCTTGCTGTGTAAAACAATTGGAAAATCCTTATTGAAACTACAAAAATGCGGGTTGCATTAGGGTTTAATTAATTTTCACATTATCTTAAGTGCTTTGCAAACATACATTACATGAATAATCCAGTAGTTAAAGCGGGCGAAGCCGCAAGAGGGTCGCTAGTTTCAATATATTTCATATTTCACTTACAACATTTAGCCTCATTGTGTATTCTAACCTGAATATGCAATGCTACGTGACAACGTGACGGCGTGACGTGTGTGTGCACTCATACATACGTCAAATATTCATTTTGTATGGATGCTGGAAAATGATGGGGTTGTTTTAAGTAAAATGTACTTTTTACTAGCTTCGCCGTGTATCACGCATCTAGGAGGAGTCTAGTAGAATCTAGTGTTACGACACTCCGTCCCCAAGACACGGTAAAACATTCGAGACATGGCGTGTTGAGGGGCAGAACTCAACGCCGCGCCTTGCCTCGACACCCACCACCGTCGCGTTACAGTCACCCTACGCCACGACGGATTTCTAAATGTAAACGCGACTTTTGTGATTCGATATGCTACTGATCGCATCTACTAGTTGAGACTACTACTAGACTACTAGTAGAGTTGGAACTATACGAGTACGTCAGTAAACATTTAGTATAATTGATAATATAACAATATGTTCGGGTCGTTAGTAATATAATATAATATACTGTTCCAGAGGACGACTGTGAAGACACCGGCTCCAACGTCTGGATCCCCGGAGCCCGCTACCGGCCCGAGCCGCCCGAGGCGCTCGCGCGAGCCTCGCACTTCACGCAGAGTGAGATCAAGCTCATGTATCGCGGGTTTAAGCAGGTACGACAAGCAGGCAGGACTCAGTAACAAACAAAATCTATACCGACCTCTACAGCTAGCTTCTGGGAGGCCACCATTTCGAGACCGAGACAGACATTTACTCGTCACTCTGAGGAATTAGTTATTAATTCCTCTCCCTGGAAATAATGGTAACGCAGGTAACGCAGTGTTCTAATCTTTCCTTCCTTCCATCCTTTTGTCCACTCCGCTGTATGGTCCGCTCGCTGGTATGCGAGATACACAAAATTATATAAATACTGTATCCAAGGCCAGTGACGTCATCATTGTATACACCAAGTACAATTATCACTAAAATATGATAAAATTAAATATTTTCATTGAAATAACTGAAGTAACTTTATTCCCAGGAGTGTCCCACGGGCGTGGTCGATGAGGAGGCGTTCAAGAACATCTTCTCGCAGTTCTTCCCACTTGGAGGTGAAAGTTTAAATAAAATATAAGTGTACTTCAATTTCTTTTGGAAAAATGCTTTTAAGTTATTAAAATGTATAAATATTTATTTTCATCTATGAACGAGGCCAGTCGTGGCGCAAGCGTGTGATTGTTAACGTAACAGGTTGTGGGTTCGATTCCCATCCGAGGAAGTGAAATATATAAAGCCCCCCCCCNCCCCCCCCCCCCCCCCCCCCTCTGCCTACCCCGCTACACGCGGGATGCAGCGTGCAGCTAACAGCCAACATTTGTTTCCAGACGCCACTCAGTACGCGCACTTCGTGTTCAACACAATCAAACATAAACAAAGGGGGAAATTGAATTTCGAGGTAAAGTGGCTATTGTGTATAATTGTGTTTGTTTACTGTAGCTATTGTCCCCTCTGACGCATTGCAGCCATAGCATGCCATAGCATGCCATAGCATGTGCCGTGGAGGTGCGGCTTCGAATCCGAGCTGACCCAGTACGTATAATAAGTTTCTAACGATTTTTTTATGAAGTACTTTCAATTCTTACATTTTTTTTCTTTATTTATATTGTAAGTTCTCACTTCGTGTCGAATTTCATAACTGTGTCGCCAAGGAAAATAGCCTATAGGTTTTGATTACGACGCAAATTTCATAGAAAATGCCGCAAAATAGATTATAGTATCTTTTGATTGCCTTGACTTAGAAATCTAGATTTTTTCTGTACTTTAAGGGACCTTAGGTTTGAATATTTCGTAAAATTTTAGCTTGATATATCTTCCATGACGTGACGCTATAAAGGTACGGAACCCTAGAAAGGCTGCAGGCTGAACGTTAACTTGAATAGGAACATAAGAGCTATATAATGTCTCTTTCATCATCAATAACCTCCAGGTCTCGTCCTCTACAGACTCCGTCCCCGTTTTGTTTTACGACGTTATAAAATAACGTATAAAACATTTTAATGTACTCTACGCCGCCCGCGCCTCTCTGTGTGCACAATTGTACTGAATTTGTAACAAAAATTATATTTATATTTTATTTTCACGCTGTATCTCGCATAATGCACGCAGACAAAGGACGGCTGCAGAAATCAACGCGACGTTTGTTTTTCATGAGAGTCAGCAACACAAATTATGCACTCATTCAAGTGTCGACGTGTGAGTTTGCACGTAGCGAGATTTGAACCCGCGTCCCTCCATTGACCGCTTTGGTCTCGTCAAGGAACTCGTAGCTTGATTTTGAATTCCTCATACACATACTACTTATTTATTAAAAAGTTTGTTAAGTGGCCGTCAACACTACAAGACACGCCTCGTAATATTGCGGAGAGCGGGCATATAACGGAATGTTCGGGACAGCTGAAACTAAAAAGAAATGTAAAAAAAGTATGTACGGAATGCGGAACCCAACGCTGCACTGTGTCTAACCAGATCGGATTAAATACAAAGCTAAAAGTTAAAAGGATCTGGAGCAGTGATTCTCCATCTTTTGACTATCGTCGCATGTTGTTATCTATTTGGCACCTCGACTAGATGATCCTTTCACCGCGTTTCTTGTTAACCGTGTCAGTGCTTTAACGACTAAGCCAAGCGTGCTTACTTTCCGGGCCAATGGAGACTAAGAGTTGGGTGCTAAATGTTGAGTAGAGAGCCAACTCTACAGGTCCCTACCGTACCGGCTGACATCGAAACGATCAACGAGTAATAGCCCATAGCTTCGTATACTTATAGACTGCCTCCGTAAATACATAAAAAAGGTTGAGAGCCACTGCTAAATTTTAAATAAAACAAGGTTAAATCAGCTTCACGCTGTGTCCCGCATACAGCAGGGCAGGCAGAGGGAATCTAGTGTTAAGACACTCCGATCCCCACTTTACGCCAAATTCTGTGGGGGTTGTGTGAGTGGCGGACACCAGAGCGGAGAAATGAAAATATACATATAAATAAGTATTTCATTTCTTCGAGTAGGGATCGAATCCACAGTTGACTGGCCTTAAAGAAATATTATTACAGAATTGCCTAAATATTGAACTAGTCCTCACCTCCCCACCTCCCCACCTCCCCACCTCCCTCGACTGTATTTGTTGAACTTTATGACGTAAAGTGGGACACCCTATTTTTTCCCGTTCCTGTAAAGATTTAGAGAAATTATTTTATTGGAGTTGTGTAGGGAGTGAGATTTAATAACAACTCATATAAGATAAAATAATTAATTTAAGGCACGTCAGTGTTATGACAGAACATTTCTAAGGAACCTTCGCGTTCTTGTATATTCACTTCCCGCTCTGGTAACGCCACTAAGCACACAGTGTCTAAAAAGGTCTTAACACTACGTTCCCTGTGCGTGAAGTTCAAATAAAAAAATAAACATTTATTTTTCAGGAATTCTTAGACACTTTATCTCGGGTAGCTCGCGGCTCTCGCCAGGAGAAGCTCTCCTGGGTGTTTGCGCTATATGACGTGGACGGTGACGGGCGCATCTCCCGGTCGGAGATGCTAGCGGTCGTGCGGGCAGTGTATGAGCTGCTTGGAAGGGCTGCTGCTCCTCCTCTACACAAGGCGGCTGCTGAGGATCATGTTGATAGGATCTTCCATGTAACATATCTATAAGAGTGTCTATTTACCTGTAGTGACCGTAAACATGCCGGTTGTGGGTTCTTACTTACACGCAATGTCTCAAAAATTCAGCGGAAAGTGGAGAACGGAGAGGTCTATCACTAAGTTCCCTCTACATATTCTGCTATATGCTTATTACATAATTTTAGCGCTCTTCGTTCAGTAGGTACAGTGAGTTGTGAACATGGACACGATTAACATTAGGTAATGCACCCTACGGCCGCGAAAAAAAGGGTATGTCGTCGTATTTTTGTCTTTTTGTCTATTTGTATTTTTACTAGAATAGTACATGATGGCGTTGCTTGTATACCCACAGCTGATGGACACGGACGCTGACGGGCTGGTGTCGCGCGAGGAGCTGGCGGTGTGGTGCGCGCGAGACCCCGCGCTGCTGCGCTCCCTGGACGCGCTCGACACCGTCTTGTGATCCGACGCGACCCTCGACACGAGTATGTACTTAGATATCTTTAAATAAACCAGCTTAGGCAGAGTGGGCAGAGGAAACAAGTACTGCGTTCCTCGCGCAGAGAACGCAGGGAACTAAACGCACTTTGTCTTGTAAACAGAGCAATTCCTCCGAAAGGGTATCCAAATCTGTCGCATTCACAGTCAGGCTGCATTGTCCTAAAAATTTTGTTCTTATTTTTTATATTTTTACAGTGTTATTGAACACTGAGATAAAGAGCGTTTTAACAGAATACTAGGCTCCTTCTACTCACCCTGCCATGCGGATGCAGAGTTGTTTTTACTTAATTGGCATTAGATGTGGGAAATTGATCATCGTCGCTCGTCATCGAGGGGCGCGGGTTCAATAAATAGTCTTAAATGATTGAATGTTTCTTTTCGCAGTTGCTGTCGAAACAGATACAACTGTAGATGGAAACGAAACGCGCTCTACCATCTTAGACGACTACAAATCTTCCAAAACTGACAAATCTCGTTCAATATCCACGGCATCTATAAACACAATCAAAACTGACAAAGCAGAATCTGATAAGGACAAGGGCTCCTTGTCGAAGTCCAGCTCAGCGACCAGCGGCAGGGTGGTGGCTAAGATGCTGCCTAAATCGATTTTGACCAATTCTCCGTCGAGGACTCCGCCGCCGCCTCCGCCGAGGATGAGGAGGTTAGCACTCAGAAATACATATTGAAAGAAAATCATATTTATTTCTAAACCAATATTTGACAGATTTGACTCGGGGAAACTCAGGGACCCCGTGCCAGGAGACTCTGTTCCCCTCGCACCGCCCCGGGTTTGATATAGGTCTCGCTTTGTCTTGTTGTCTGGATGTGGCTGTCACCATACTCGCACATACGATATTGAAACATTTCTGTCTTGTATGCAGTAAAACAGTGTTAAAAAATTGATTATTAAAATTAAAATTGTACAGTAATAGTTATAGTAAAGAGAGAGTAGAGGTATGTAGAGACCTCTGCCTCCCCCTCCCCCGCTGGGGGTAGCGTCAGGTTAAGTTAAGTTACAAGGAAAAACATTGTTGTGACAAAATTGAAGAAATGAGATTCCGATCCTCGTCGTATTCGATAGGATGCGTCATTTTACATAGGACCTACCACTATTTACTCATTTGAGAAGCATCACTTTACATCAGATTGTCGATGTGAAGCTCTCTTCACTGTAGTGCTACAACAATCATATTACATATTAATATGAATGTTGATTTTCAGACAAGACTCGCAAGCCTCATCGAGCTCCACCCAGTCGCCGGCGCCTCCCGCTCCCGCCAGGATCACAGCTACGGTAAGAAACTCCTCTTGTATAATACTCCACTCCAGTACAAACTTATTACGACTAAATAATAAGTATAATAAACTGAGGCCTTAATTGCCACAAGACAATTACTTTAAAAAAACTAAAAACAAAACAAGATTAATGAGAAAAGTCCAGTCCATATAAATCTAATTTATCGATAAACAAATTTAGTTAATTTATTCCATTAACCTAAACCTGATATAAATCATGCCAAAAATAGCTTTACCTTTAGCTGCATCAAGGGCAGAGAGCACCTGGCTACCTAGTGTTAAACACTCTGTTCCCATTAAGGTACTCAGTAATGCAATATAACACTTATCCTCCTCTTGTCCTTTCCGCAGGTGACTGACGAGGTCGCCCCTCGGAAGGCGAAGCGGAAAACAAACAGAACGCAACGATAAAACCACTCTGACTGTTCGGGAACAAACGCCACGTGCTTTAAAAATAATCAAATATATAAATGACGGAAAAAAATATTAAAATTACATATAAAAAAACAATGTAAACAACAATTTGAACCTGCACTTCTTGGAATTTAAAACTTTCCATGGTTTTAGATATATTTCGGGAGAAGACGATTAACACCGCGCCGAGCTGGGTGCGGCGGGTGCTCGTGACGTGGGTCGTGCACACAAACCACAACTAGCCACATTAAATTTGTCTTTTCATTATAAAAAATGTTTTTCTTTGATATTTTGTACAATAATAATTATTATTTTTAATTTTAGATCTTCAAAAGACATTTTTAATGGCGAATGGTTAATCTCATACATAGATAGCAAAATTGGTAGATAATTAGTACGAATAAAATATAAAAAACATAATGAATTAATATTAAAACACATAAAATAATGTTCTCTCCTTCCTTAATTTGCAAATAGATGAGAGATCTCAGTTAAGATGTTCATTTATTTATTATTTATTTGTTTAGGTTAAGTTTTGTTATTTTTGTACAATATGCGTTGTGTAGTACAATAATAAATGACTAGCTTTCAAGATTATTCGAGCTTCTTAAAGTAATAATAAATCGGCAGACATTATAATATTAATAGTTCTATTCTTCTACGATAGTGTTCATGTGATGATAACCAAAAACCTGCTTGAGCGCTATTTTAAAGACAATTGAATATTTCTTAAAAACACACGACAAACTGATATGTTCTTTCTTATTACAATAAAACAAGAGATTTACGCGTGTTGCAGTACAGGCTACTGCAGTCGTTTGTTTAGTAAGCCTCGGTGTTTATATTTATTGAGCTATAAATAAACAATTGTAATTAAAATTGACTAGCAATACGCTGTCCGACCTGTTGGACCTGGACTGGCTGTTTCTGGCTGAGTTCTGGTTTACTAATAGTATGACGTAAAATCATGGCCGACAATAGCATTTGAGATTTTAAGTAAAAAATAAAAAATATATCCATTAAATTGTATTTTTAAGTTATTCTTATTGTCCTTTAATAAGTCTTGAAATTTTGAAAGAATATAATTAAAGTAATATTTGATATAATATATAAACTTCGCTTCATTCAGAATATTCTGTCATCGTCGCTAAGAAATTGCGAGAAAATTCTATATTTAATAATATGTAGTAGTTTAAAACTGTCAAATTTTGGTCCAAATTGATGCTCTTACTATTTAATAGTTAGATTTAGAAGCAATTGCTACTTTAGAATGAATCCTACAAAATTGCTTACCAATTTTTTCTAAATAATGTCTAGAATTTTCAAATTTTTATTAGTTTTATCTATAGTTGAATAAAAATAATTTAAATATAAATCAATCGAAAGAATTTTATTATATTTTTATGATACATATTGAGTTTCCGAGTTTGAAATTTTCAAATTTTACACTTCCTCTTGTAGTTTCTTACTAAATGCCAAATATGATGATAAAGTAGATTGTAACATTCTCTTTGACACAAGCAATTTCAATGAATCATATTTTGAAATGAATGTAGTATATTAATTAAGTATATTATTGTGTTAGTGTATGTTGGTAAAAGGTTATTGTTATATGTATAAATGCATAGTTTCCGTTATCATTTACATTTTGAAATCGGTTTTAGGTACATTGATAATAAATAATGAATGACGACAGTATAATAGATAAGAACGTGCACGTTTGTGAAGGGTTTTCCCGTATCTATATTATATCTACATATTTTAGCTTCACACTGTATCCGCATGTAGCAGGATAGGCCGAGGGAACCTGGGAACCTAGTGTTGCGACACTCCGTTCCTATTTAAACACTTCCATTGGCTATTTTCGTGCCTCGTTATCAAAGCGAGGAAATAAAAATATAAAATATTTAATATCCTCGAGTGGGAATCGAACCCACGACCTGTCACGCTTACAGTCCCACGCTTGTGCCACTGCACCAAGACTGGCGTCTAGCTAAATTATTTTTAATTTTGATAGCTTTAAAAAAGTGGCTGATCAGTGTATTTTATTTCGTTATTTTATACAGAGTGTCCCAGGAGTCAACGATAAAACGAAAACAGGTGATAGACCAAGTCGTGACAGTTATGAGAAAAATAAAAAAAAAACTGTGTCATATATTTTTCATATTATATTGATTTAAAAAAATATCGGAAAAACCGACACCCTGTGATGATTTTTCAAGTCCTAAGACTACAAATATTACTCTTTTTAATTTTTTTTTCCTTTAATGTAATCATGAGTAACCCTTCTGTGAATTACAGTTTAAGATTGAAACATACCTGCATCAGTTTTCAATAAAATGCCGTGTTTTTGCCAAACATTAAATTCAAAATATTTAGTACACCCAACTTTAACCGACTGTACTATAAAAAAAATGTACTACACTGTTTTTGCAAGTAACCTTAAAAGTTGGCGCATTTAATCTGGATTTCGAAATGGTACGATACTTGCTGGATTACTTCTTTGTTGAAGAGAGAAAAATCGAAATACACGATAATCGGGATGACGTTCAGCGTTTTGGTATCTTTTCCGATACATTCTAGCTGCAGCATTAGCATTACATAACCACTCTCCATGAATGAAATGCATATTGGCAATGTGTCAAAGACCGAGTATATGGCCTGCGAGAGCTCGGACTCGAGCACTATCATTATAAGTCCTGGGCCAGCCCCTAAGTCGAAAAAGTTTTGGACGGTGTCCTGCGATCACAGACCACACCAGTGACCTCCCGCCACTTAGCCCAGGCAACGCTTATCCGACCATGGAGATCGTGATCGATGCCTCCAGACTCGTGCATGTCGGATCTAAGATACCTGAACTTACATAACACAGATTTATTTTTTTGAAAAATACATGACACAGATTTTTTTTCATATTTTTCTCATTACTGTCACGACTTGGTCTATCACCTGTTTTCGTTTTATCGTTGACTCCTGGGACATCCTGTATATATGTATATATCATATTTTTTATTTTATATATGTGAATGCTCAACCTTATGTGAAATGTGTCAATTAAATAACTTTATTTTTGTCGAATTTTTGTTTTATAATTAATATTCAATATAAACTATAAACATATATCTAGTTACCTTTCGTAACTTTCAGAAATAACCCTTCGGGGTCATATCAAAGTTAACCTCTCGCCGCGCTCCCTCTGGTGGTGACCACGAGAGGTTATTTGATAGGTTATGTGAGGGTATTTGATAGGATTCTTATAGTTAACTATACTCGTATAGGACCCTCAAATGCCCCCAGAAATTACTGTAACATTCTTCCGTACTCGTTTACTTACAAGTGTCTGGTACCTGCGTAGTGTAAGCATCGGTGATGATATCTTACGTAAAATAGTTTCTATTTACTCTAATAAATCTTCTATTTCAAGTTACCACACTATCAACTTGTTTTATTTTTTTGACCTAATAAGTGTTTTTTTTAAATAAGCTGAGGGTACATTTTAAAAGTAGGTTTTTTATCTTCATTAACTAAAAGAATTGAAAATAGTTTTATGGTTATCTCCGTGTTGCAGACAGACAGAGCCCGGCGCCGCACAATATTCGTTGTCTACTAGAGCGGACCATATAAAAATAATTTAAGCATCACCATTGCTCCGAGTGGAACTCGAACCCTCGTTTGAGGGTCGTGCTGTCAGTTCGACGTTATCCCATTGCGCAATAATGGCTTCTAATCAAATTAGTTGACTGAATTTCTTGACATGTTCATTATAGAAATTAAAAATAAATGAGCCGTGTCTCACACGGTCGAAGCGAAGCGAATTGGACTAATTAATGCTCTAGTACAATTGAATATAAGAGTAGCTGTAGTGCTGTAGAGACCCTCAGTAGGGAAGCCAAGATGGATATGGTACTCGGTAAGTAGTTAGGTTTATATGTTTAGTTGTAGTTGAAGATAAAAATTATATTCACTAAATAAACAAAAAAACAACTTCATAGAAAGGCAGAAAGTATCTAAAAGGATTCTGGATCTAATTCTGGAGGCATTGCGTGTTGAGTGGCGGAACTCAACGCCGTGTTTGACCTCGATACCAGAGCGAAGAAATGAAAATATACATTTAAATAAATATTTCATTTCACGTCTGGAATAACACTTTACAAATGTAAAAAACACTGAAAAGTTAAAATAGAGAGGTTTATGTATTTCATATAAAAAAGTGTAGTTTATTTTTTCTAAAAACTTGAGTAAATTTTTAACCCCTTCGGACCTCATTTCAGAATTATGTCCTGAATTGCTACAATCTTCAAATTAGTACAGAAGCCTCGGTGGGCGAGTCCTCCTCGCACTTAACCAGTTTTTTTTCGGATAGAAAGTGAAAATGCAAACACAGGGTACAAATTTTTTACAAATATTTTTTTTTTTTTTTTTCAGCATTATTTCTATTTCAATTCGTCTCAGGACTATGCGTCAATCTTGTGTCGATGGACAACTTTGTACGAAACAATACACTTCCAGAACCATCGAGAGACTCGATGGGAATGTTGTCTCGTCAAGAACTAATTGACAATAACAACAAACTGGCTCGAGCGAGAAGAGTCTTTAAAGTAATTCCAGTTAAGGCCAACCAAAGATGGAATAAAAAATTCTCAGTCCAACCTGAAGTACACGATATAAATCAAGACATCCCCGTTGCTATCATAGTGGCCGCTAAAACTGACCTGCGGAGGTTAAATATAAGAAATGAAAGCAATGTGCCTCTCAACACGGCAACGGCCGTGAACGTCAATGTTACAGAAAGTAAAACGCGAAATGTCGACGCTGCAGGTGATTCCCTTATTACAAATAACTCCCCGGACGAAGATAACGAAAATCTAATCATATCAAATTTAGGACAATCTATAGGTAACTTTCAGAATATTTTTACTAAGGTGCCACATCTAGATGAATCTAAGGAAGAAGCTTACGAAACTAAAGATGTTAAAGAATCAAGCAAAATTGATGAAGAAAACGATAATGAGAATTCAAAACAACCTAACGTAGAAAACCCACCGGTCCTTGATATACTAGGGAAGGAACCTTTACATAATGAGCATGAACATGACAAAGTTGGAACTGATGAAGACAGATCCGTTACGTCTGTAACAAACAACAATTTGTGTAATACAAGTGAAACTAATATGCAAAAATCCAAATGTAGTACAGAGCACGATGAATTTCACAAGTTTTTGAAAAAGTTACACCAGGACCCGCGCAGGAGAGACTTCAACGTGTTCTTCATTGTTAAAGATTGATTTTTAGCAACGACTTCATTGAGATGTAATAAATGTTCATATTTTTGTCGCAATTTTGTTTCCTGTTTTCATTGAAAAACTTCTTGTTTATTGCAAAGTGATATAATTATATGTTTATACTAGCGGACGCGCACAGCTTCGCTTGCGTATTTAAGGGTGAATTCTAATAACCCATGAAACATGTGTTCAATGAAATATTTTTAAGAGTCTAAATTTCAAATTTTATAAAAATCGGTGGCGATTTAAAGATTTTTCCATACAAACTTTCAACCCCTTATTTGCACCCTTAGGGGGTGAATTCTAGAAAACCATGAAACATATGTTCAATTAAATATTTTTAAGAGTCTAAATATCAAATTTTATAAAAATCGGTGGCGATTTAAGAATTTTCCCATACAAACTTTCAACCCCTTATTTGCACCCTTAGGGGGTGAATTCTAGAAAACCATGAAACATATGTTCAATTAAATATTTTTAAGAGTCTAAATATCAAATTTTATAAAAATCGGTGGCGATTTAAGAATTTTCCCATACAAACTTTCAACCCCTTATTTGCACCCTTAGGGGGTGAATTCTAGAAAACCATGAAACATGTGTTTAATTATATACGTTTAAGAGTCTGAATTTCAAATTTTATAAAAATTGGTGACGATTTAAAAAAAACCTATACAAACTTTCAACCCCTTATTTGCACCCTTAGGGGGAGAATTCTAGAAAACGATGAAACACGTGTTCAATTAAATACTTTTAAAAATCTAAATTTCAAATTTTATAAAGATCGGTGCCAATTTAATTTTTTTTCCATACAAACTTTGAACCCCTATTTCACACATTGTGCGTGCATCTTACCTCAGTCAGTGAGGACAAGTCCTTTTATATATATAGATTATTATGTATGTCATCGTATATATTTTTAAGTAAGAGTTTGCTACACATGTACTTATCTATTTACATATATACTTAAATAATTCAGGTACACCGCCTACCGTTCTAACTACTCCTAGTTCCAATCACTCTGTTGTCCGTCTGTCTATCTGTCTGTCAAGACCATGTATCTCAGGAATACTTGGAGATATCGGATTGAAATTGAAACCATATAGTCATATCTACGGCCCCAAGATTTCCTAATATATCTGATTCCTGATCAGAGGAGATCAGGTCTCCTGTGTTACGGGAGTCGAGTCTACTAAAGTGGGACGCTGTGCTGCTGCACTATGCCTAATCTATGTACCTATGAAGTCCTTCAGTTGACCTTTCTTGAATCGACCTACATTCATATCAAAAGTAGTATAAGTTAAAATCCGATTATGGAATTGATAATATTTACTACACGGTTACCAGTTCAAGTTCAGTTGAACTGTTAGTTTACTGGTTCCGTATGTACTTAATAAAATAAAACAATTTAGGAGAATAATAGTTAACAATCCCATTGCCGTTCATTTGGTTATTGTATATAAGTAGTTCCCAAGTAGGAACAAAATAAATGATATGGGCCAGTCTCCGCAACTTCTTTCTTTCCGCATATCAGAGGGTAGGCAAGGGGAACCTGTTGTGAAGATTAACGACGCGGCCCCATTTTTAGTGGTTATACCATAAGACTACTTCTCTACAATGGTTTTCCAGAACTCCCTACCGTACCCAAATAATCAAAAAATGAAACATATATAAATGCTGCCATAAAATTTAAATTGAATATTCACAATAACAGTAATCAACATGAAGTTAGTTCTATTTATAATTGGCCTGACCCTAGTCAATGCAAGGGGCGTCTTCGAACTCATCACCTTGGACTACCACGAGAGTGTCGGCATCCCAACGGCTGAACGTCTGCGGAATGCCGAAGCAGCTCAGGACTTCGATGGTGTCAGAATCATAGGAGGACAACTAGCGTCGTTGGGCTCAAATCCATATTTGGTAATCAATCTATTTTAAAAAATGCGTAATTTTCGTTAAGATATTTTTTTCTATCACTTACTATCAATTAGAGATACCTACTACATAAGAATTTCGACTTACAGCTTAAGTAGTCGGCCTAGCAATGTATGATATAGCTTTGTAGAGCCACCTGTAAAAGAGTCCTTTTAGAAAAATAACATTACATGCATGTTATGTTTCCAGGGCGGTCTCCTCGTAACTCTTACATCAGGAAGATCATCAATGTGTGGCTCTTCCTTAGTCTCCAATACTCGGCTGGTGACCGCAGCCCACTGCTGGAGAGACCGCAGTAACCAGGGCAGGCAGCTCACGGTTGTCCTCGGTTCCACGAATCTGTTCTCCGGAGGTCACAGGGTCACCACCAGCAACGTACAAGTCCATGCGAGCTACAATGTTAACAATCTAAACAATGATGTTGCCGTCATTAGTATTCCTTTTGTAGCGTACAGTAGTGAGTTGAATGATTATTTATATAATATTTAAAATTTTTAGCACTTCTAACATAAGTTATAAAGCAGGATTTCTGCTGTTCTTTTATCAATTCTCAAATGGTCCATCTTCTACAGATACCATCGGTAACATCGCCCTGCCTTCCGGACAGTTGCTCAGTGTTGACTTCGTAGGGCAGCGCGCCGTCGCCGCCGGCTTCGGGAGGATTGCTGATTGTGAGTTATTTTTAGACAAGTGGATTATCAATCGCTTTCTTCTAAAGGAAAATCCTAACAAACATACTTTGTATATAGCTTAATGTTTTTAGTTTAACACTGTATCCTGCTCATAGTAGGATACGCTGAGGGAACCTGATACACTTCCTTTCCCTATAGAAGATATTGCGTGTTAAACAGTGGAACTCTACGCCGCGTTTAGCCTCGTTACCAGAGTGACAAAATGAAACATTTAAATATTTAATTTTCAACCCACCCGTGGGACGCTGTCTCACTGCACCATACCAGCCTAAGAAAAGATTAAGAAAAACATTATCTAACTCCATTTCATGTAACTGCTAGCGGCGGCCGGCAGTAACAACCAGGATCTCCGCCAAGTGACTCTCTCTGTGATCAGCAACACTGAGTGCCGCAATGTCTTCGGAGGCAGCACCATCATCAGCTCTACCCTCTGCACCAGCGGCGCGGGCAGTGTGGGGGTCTGCAGCGGGGACTCGGGGGGTCCCCTCGCGTATACGAGCAGTGGAGCTAGACATTTGGTAAATTTGAAACATTGTCGTGATAAGTGGGGGAACTCAACTCAAAATAGTTTTACACATATTTTCGACCCGACGTCTAGGATTGAACTAATTTAATTTTGTTTTGTTTTAATGACACATTCTTCTCCCCAGATTGGCATTACTTCTTTCGGATCATCTCGCGGCTGTCAGATCGGGTTCCCGTCAGGGTTCGCACGAGTGACGTCATTCGCCGGTTGGATACAGGCGCGGCTATAACTATATATATATATATATATATATATATATATATATACATAGAATAATGGATTATAATAAAAGATTGTATACATGAGTAGATTTTTTTTTACTTTTGTCTTTTATATGTATGTTTTAAAGAATAAATAAGTAAGAGGTTGATGACAGTGGACGAAGGGAAAAGGAACGCAGCCCTCCGCTAGGGTTCCGTATAGTAAATATAACGAGAAACTAATAAATCAATCGATTCCAATTCAATTCAAAATATTCTTTATTCAAATAAACTTATTATAAGCACTTTTGAATCGTCGAATGTACATGCCAACAAAAAGCTACCACCGGTTCGGAAGGCAGTTCTGCTGAGAAGAGCCGGCAAGAAACTCAACAGTTGCTCTTTTCAAAATCAATGGTACAATCTATTACATTTGCTGGCAGCTATCCTGCATTACATTCAATAGACATTAATTCCATACATGTTTGTCCTCTAAGTATTCTTGAACAGTGTAATAAGCTTTACTTGTCAGAATTTTTTTTACTGATATTTTAAATTTTGGAAGTGGCAAATCTAGAATACACTGCGGAATTTCATTATATACACGTATACTCAGACCCATAAAAGATTTATTAACTTTTTGGAGGCGAAAACTTGGTGTAACAAGCTTATCTTTATTTCTCGTTTCTATCGTATGATTGTCACTATGTTTGCTATGACAATGTATATTTTGTCAGACAAAGAGAATATTATAGTATAGAAATTGGGAAGCAACTGTAATAATACCTGCATCTTTGAAAACATTTCGCAGAGAATCTCGAGCTCTTAGTTTATAAATATATCTCACGGCTCTTTTTTGGAGGATAAATATTGAATTGATATCTGAAGCACTGCCCCATAACAGCATTCCATAAGATAAAATACTATGGAAATAGCTAAAGTAGACTAGTCGGGCAGTGTCGACGTCCGTCATTTGTCTTACTTTTTTAATTGCAAACGCGGCAGAGCTGAGTTTATCCGCAAGTGCTTCCAGATGAGCGTTCCACTGGAGTTTGGAATCTATAGTTACACCTAAGAAAATAGCTGATTCCGACAAATTGAGAGTTTCTCCTTTAATTAGTAGACTAAAATTATGTTTTTTAACATTTTGTAAAGCAAACTCAATACATTTAATACATTTAGTTTCTTTAGCATTCCGTTTAGAGTATAACTTTTTGTATTTTACTTATTTGTACAGGCTCGTGTCCGTCGGGTCTTATACAGACACACAGACATGTCACACATATCGATCCAGTCCGTATCAACGTATCATTGTCACAAACAATTATGTATAATTGTATACATTTGTATAAAACTGATTAATTAGCTTATTAGTAAGTATAAACTATTAGCTTATGGATAAACATCATGAAATGAAAAAAAATCGTCTAAACTGTTGAGGTACCTTATATTTCTTTAGGTATGGGTTTGAAATATACCCTACCCTATATGCTGCTCCCGTAAAAGGAGTGCAGGCGCGTCCACCTGAAGAGCAGGGGGCTCTTATTACCAGAGCGCACAGAAGTAATGTCCTCGCGTCGGGTGTCGCAGTAAGTAAGAAAGAGAAACAGATAGAGATAGAGATAAAGTTTGCGATGAGATGCGAACATATCGACCGAATACAGATATACTTGTATAAAAAATGTAAACCCACTGCTTTATCTTTCGTTAATCATTTATTTTTTAATCGCTTGTTTTTTTTCTTTTTCATCGTAATCTATTTTTAATAAAATGTGAATAATTGGTTCTGTATAATTTGCATGTTAAACACATATATAGCCCTAATAATTCTGTATAACAAAGAAACGTCAAGAATAACTAAATTAACTATAACTAATTATAATATGGCACTTTAGGAAAAGTTGTTCAGCCTAATTAATATTGAAAATAAATATAAAAAGAAAGTCTCAGAAGATAAATTGCGTATTGTGTTCATTTGTTCATCGAGGCGCTCACTCGCGCTGTCCGCGCCACGACCGGCCTCTAGAACAGAACTTATTGACAACTTTATTGGAAACGTTAATCCTATGCTATAATCTATTTCTTATCAGCGTTATGGTTTTTAATATCTTCCGACAGTACCCAAAAAGAAAAATCTTCTATAAATAGCGTTACACAAATTGTTACCTACATTATTTACCATGAAATTCCTGATCCTTCTCTCCGCTCTCTGCGCGGTTAACGCCCGCTATGTCTACGAACCTATTGAAGTCGACTATCACAATAAGATAGGCATTCCCCTGGCCAGCCGGCTGAAGGCAGCAGAGGCAGCCAGGGACTTTGATGGAGGCAGGATCGTCGGAGGAAACATAGCAGCTTTGGGATCTCATCCATATTTGGTAAATATACATATATACACGTAATACTTTTAAAATTTTAAATAATTGGCAGAATGCTGTGCCTTATAATGTATGGTTTAAAAAGAATAGACCCAGATAAGGGTAAAGATGTTATCCCTTTTTATATGTTTCGCCTTTCTCATTGATTTTTAACGTATCTCTTGATCGTTCCTCCAAGTTCAGTGCAAAATAATATATTGACGTTGTAAACAGCTTATGCAACTAAACCTTTATGGATAAATTGTCTGCTGCACGTGATGTAGGGCAAACTTTCGATGTCATATGTATATGTACAGTATATCCAATAGCTCTTACTACATCAATAAGGAACTAGCATATATTGTGTGTTTTAGAATCCAAATTATTAAATTAAATTTTAAAAAATTCTATTTCATATCTCGTATTACTGTCAGGTAAGTAGTTCAGTTTGTACATCATTATAAGGACCTACTGTATCTGATTGAAGATATTTGCCTGACAATCCTTTTCTATTTAAACTTGTAAGGGGTTCAATTGATTCAGATTGCTGATTCCAGGGTGGTCTCGTCGTCACCCTCACCACCGGTCAAACATCAACATGTGGGTCATCCCTCCTCACCAACACTCGGCTAGTAACCGCCGCTCACTGCTGGGTGACCGAGAGATCTCAGGGCAGAGCCATAACAGTGGTCCTCGGCTCCTTAAACATCTTTTCCGGTGGTCAGCGACCAAGCGCCACTGGTATCCAACTCCACGCCAGCTATAACATGAGGAACTTGAACAATGATATTGCTATCATCACTATCCCATGGGTGACTTATACCAGTAAGTGTATTTTTTAGCTTCACGGTTTATCCTGGATATGGCAGGGTGAGTGGTGTTACTCAACGCTGTCTTATTACCAGGGAGATGACATCTAAGTAATATATTCCCCCTAATGGGGACCATATCCACAAACGTCGTGTTTATACTCGTATGTACAAAGATATTATTCTACAATTATAAAAACATATTTGTGTTGTGTTATCAGGTTATAATAATTCTTTAGTAAAGTAGGAAGATTGTATTATCATTAATATATAATCAACAATATGATTATATATCACGAATGTGAAGGTCTTGGATTTGTTTAGATTAGAAAAGATCCGGGTTAGGTTCCGTCGTCGAACCCACGAGTCACGGTATACAAGATGTGTGGCAGATGTGCAAAGATAAAAACAAAGTTATAAATAGTGTTTGTTAGCTCCACCTTAGCAAAACACTTCAAAGCAGGACAGAGGATCTGGACACCCACCTGAACACACTCCGTCCCCCACGCATCGCCCATTTTCATTAAATCGTGGATCTATAGACCGCGCTTTCTCTACTTACCAGAACAAGGAAATAATAATTATCTCATTTCAGATGCTATTAACAGAGTGGTGCTGCCTTCCGGCTCTCTATTAAACAACAATTTCGCCGGATGGAATGCGCTCGCCGCTGGATACGGCAGGATATCTGACAGTAAGTGACTAAACATGGCCTGTGCCTGTGCCTGTGTGCCTGTGTGCCTGTGTGCCTGTGCCTGTGTGCCCGTCGTGTTGCAGGGCAGCTGCCTCCCTCACTCCCTTTGCAATACGACGGACACTTGGAGTCCAATAGATGGACCTATAAACAAAATTGTGGACATTGTACATAATATACAATATTTGTTTTCAGATCTTTCAGTTACCAACAATGTAAAACGTGAAGTTACCCTGAGTGTGATCGCTAATGCCAACTGCGCAAGTATCTACGGTTCAAGCTCAGTGCTCGCGTCCACCCTCTGCACCAGCGGTGCCCAAGGTCGGGCTATCTGCGACGGTGACTCTGGCGGACCCCTCGTCGTGGTCAGCGGTGGTAGCAGAGTCCTGGTAAAACTACTAACAATTTATGATTCTATTTTATCTAAAATTAGTGTAAATATGTTTAATTATTTGTGATCAACCATAAAACGTATTAAGTACGTTTTTTATATACCTACTATGTATTTACAACTTCCAGATCGGTGTAGTGTCGTTCCGTCCCGGCGCCGGCTGCCAGTCCGGCTTCCCCTCCGGGTATGCACGAGTCACCTCCTTCATCAGCTGGATCAACGCACGCATTTAAATAAAATATTAATTTTACTTGTATTCTTTTGGATTTTTATTTATGTTTTCACTTAAAACTATCCTCGTTGTAAAGAAATATTTTAATTTGATTTAGTTAGTAGTTAATGGGAAAACGTATTGGAATCTCTCAATTCTCAATAGCGGATTTCATGGCAGGCTGAGTGGGTATAGTCTATAGTCTATGTCTATTCATTTAGGCGTCAGACACAATGTAAGCAAACAAATACGGTTTTCCCGGGCGGCTTCGCCCGCTTGAACTATACGAATATTTATTAAATGTGTTTATGAAATTATTTTCAGTTTAGGGGATGAATTAAAAAAAAACACGACGTGTTTCGTGTTCAATGAAATATTTTTAAGAGTCTGAATTTATGTTTATATAAAAAACGGTGGCGATTTAAAGATTTTTCCATACAATCTTTCATCCCTTTAGGGTTAAAATTTTTTAAATCCCTAAATGGGTGTCCACATTATGAAAATAAACATCTGCCCAAATTTCCCGTTTCTACGCACATCAGTTACGGCTGTGCGTGCGTCTTACCTCAGCCAGTGGGAATATGTCCTTTTATATATAGGTATACGAGTAGGTTTTACTTGTTTGAATGATAGTATTTGTTTAAGCTACAACACTAACTTGGTGATAGCGCCATTTTATTTTTGAGAAGAAAAATCAATACAATGCCGTTATTATGTTTTGTTATGTGTAATTGTGTATCAATTAATGATATCCCCAATGCAAGACACACGCTCTGATTTTTCAATCACTGTAAAAAAATAAGAAAATAATTATAATATTGTTTCTATTTTGATGCAAGGGAAAATGCGATACCTAGCACGGGCCTTATAATCCCCTTCAAACACTCCCACTACAAAATAAAATATTGTAATTTTAGTAAAATCAAACAGGAACACCAAAACAATCTGAAATATGCTAAAAAACAATACAAAGAGTTCAATTTACCAGTAACGCTACGAAAACAATAACAACTTTAATAACCAATCAAGAATAACAAAGGCACGAACGACAAGTGTGCGGTGACTGGCGTCTCACAACTCATAAAAAAGAAAGCATTTTATGTTATATAAAAATATTTTCGTAAATTTAAAAATTATCTGCCGTTAAATTATTGCCTTATCGAGCTCAATAAAAGACACGACAGTCGACGCGCTGAAGATCACAAATGAGAGTGAGACGTCAAAAGGCAGTGTTGTTGACGTTGACAAGTTGACACGCCCTGCGCGCGCACGTAGGGAGGTCCCTGCGCGCGCACATAGGGAGGTCCCTGAGCGCGCGCGTAGCGAGGGAAGCATTAAGCACCTCTTTAATTTAACACAAATCAAGATTGTCTTTTAAGCGCACTTAATAAAAAATACTAAAATTTATGACGATTAGTAATAGTACTTAATGACATTAATAATTTATATGGACTAATATTAATTATTACGATTTCACATTACATGAAGAGAATAAATATATTTTGTTGCTTACAATCAAATATCCGTCATATATTTTTATATTAAATTGAAAGTTTAACAGAAACATAAACATGCAGTGACGCTATGGGCGCCTCATTAGGACATAAGTCGTCATAACTAATCTTAAGGCATTAAATCGGATAAATGAAAAATTACAAAGGATTAAAACAATTTTATTAACCATTTTAACCAAATCAAATATTGTAAAAAAATCGTGCGTGGCTCCTAAACAGTGTACTCTATTAATATCTCAATAGAGACAATATCCAGAGACTATAGAGTTCTACAGATGTCGCCACTCGCCACTTGCTTGACATTTGTGTGACGTATGACGTATGACGTAGTGTCGTAGGTAAATAAAAGACCGACACCAAAGACTTTTACACTAATATACAAAACAATATTAAAACTATTGTGTAATGACAAAGTACTTCATCTTTAAAGTATTCAAATTCACAATTATTAAGTGAATTATCATTATTTAATCATACTATTTACTTGTTAAGTAAATATACTTAATTTGATAGCATTCCAAAATAGAGTGATTAATAATAAAACATTATACTCTACATGATGTAAGAATATATAACTATGTTCATATAGCTATACATATTTTAGTAACAGCGAGTTATTTTAATAACAGACAGAGATATCAATAAAAAGTTACTTTTTCCTTGCCGGTGTTTCCATGTTTATTTTAAGCATTTAAATGTTTACTTAAATATCTGGATAATGTCCTATCATGCTGAGAATGCTGTCCTTCTAATAAATATGACCTTAAAAAATGTACAAAATTATTATAATTTTAAGCATAAGTAAACTTTGTGAATTTTATTTACTTTAAAATATACATTTTTGATAACAATGTATCTATATTCTATACAGTTAAAATAAAAAAAGAAATACATGTTTCTTATTATACTAGTTTCTATTTATACATATCATTTATGTTGTCTACAGTAAGATTGTAAGAGAAAATATTAAGTGTTATGTATGAAGTTTTGTAGCCCTTAATTTACTTAGGTTTATGATTGTTTAGAATATTTTTACATACTTACACAATACTCTCACCACACTAATGGAATTAAAATATATTTAACACATAAATTCATGTATAACTTTCACTAGGAAACTAAAATTATAAGAGAAAAAATATTTATATGCACTATTTATCTCCCCTAATATGCTAAAGATATTGTCGAATAAAACACCTGTTTGAAAGCTGTCAACTTTAATTATATTACGTAATATAAACTTATTGTCTCCATAACGCCATCTTGTATTAAGATACTGAACTGCTTGCAACATCACAGTTGCCAATTTATACTTGAACGGATACTAATAACTTCAATATTAAGATAATAGATGGCAATGAATGCAAATTTTAAAAAATAATACGAATTATTTTTTTATAGTTTTATAAAATAACTAGCGACCCTATTGCGGCTTCGCCCGCTTTT
>JAKRZM010000791.1:274566-319379 GCA_036379175.1 Heliconius cydno galanthus | reverse complement strand
TACCTAGTAGTCTAATGAAATTCAAACCTATAATCATAACCGTTTCTACATTACATACATTTTTTAGCTGCAATTACTGAACTACTGGTAAGACATTTTCTTTCTTATTTTAGAGGGTGGATATCGAACTCTCCGCTAAGTCTTTTGAGATAAGGGACACCAGTTTTACCAGAGGCTTCGCCTGCGTGATCAGCTGGAAATAGCTAAGAGTTCTGACAAAAATTAACGAACATTGGGATATATTGAAAAAAATAACATAGCCTATATCTTTCCTCGAAAAATATACTGTCCAATTATTATGTTTTAAATTTTCATTTCCACGAGTGGAAATCGAACCCATAACTTTTGTTGTAATAGTCACTGTAACAATTATAGTGACTAATTCAAAACTTGTGCCCCCAACGCCATGTTAATATATTCCACGCTTTGTAGCTACAAGTATATTATATAAGTTAAAGTTCGACAATTGTTTTAATTGATTCCAGGATAATGAAACAAACTTCGGCCTAACAATGAAAAGACTAACTTTAACTGTTTCCAGTTGAATACCACACGTTTTACATTCAAAACTTGACAATATGTGGGTTGGTTTGTGTGGTTGAAGTTTAATTAATGGATAGATGGTATAGAATGCGAGTTTACTATAAAAAAAACATAAAATATTTTTTTGACGTTATAACAATATTCAGAAATACATACAGTGAGAAATACATTCAAGTCAGTCAGTGGAGTCGTCGGCCTTGTATCTTTTTTTTTCACGCTTATCCCACGGAACTTGAAAACCTAGTGTTAAAACACTCTGTTCCTCGTTAAGACGATTCCGCGTCAACTCCTGGGGCTTGGCTTGTTGAGTGGCGGAACACAACGCCGTACTTTACCTAGGTACCAGAGCAAGGATATGAAATTATTGCCGAGTGGGAAGCGAATGTACAACCATAGCGTTTTTCAGTCGCACGCTTAAGCCCCTGCGCCACGAAGGCGTCCTCTTATCCTGTTGTATATAAGTTGTTCTTCTATTTTTTTATATAAATCCAATCAGATAAGTAAGATTGCACACAATACTAAAGGGATCAATGGATTTGGAAACGAAGCGCTCTGTGAAATCAACTGAACGTGTTTTATAGTATGGGAATGCTTTCAAAGTTTACGACCCCCAGCCCTTAGCACTCCTGTGGTTCATGTTACGATTTAACCTATTCGTATATTATAGACTAGCGACCCACATGCGGCTTCGCCCGCTTAGACTTATTTTTATATTTTAGCCAAAATTATACAAAATCTTTATTTACGTTAAGTTTAGTTAAGTTTCATCTATATTCATTCAGTAGTTTTTGGGTTAAAGTGGAACAAAAATCCATCCTCACAAACTTTTACGTCTATAATATCTACTTATTAGAAATAAATAATTAATATTTAAAATTAGTAGGAAGTAGGATGTGTACACAAAATTAAGGTGCCTCTCTACGATATTATTTTTTTTCAAGCGATTGCAATGGTTCAATCAATTTTCGATTATTTATTTGAGGCCCTTGTCAGAGCTGAACAGCTTCTGGCTGTAAGCACGATGGTTGTGGGTTTGAATCTTACTCGTTAGGATGATCGTTTTCGTTTGTAACAAGACCAGGCGCGCTGTTGACTTCCGTTTTCGTTTCACTTAATACGCTATGTCTCGAAAAATTGGGCGGTGAGCGGGAATCTGGATGCTTTAGCACTATGTTCCATCTTCCTATCCTGCTATATGCGGGATACAGCGTGAAGCTATAAAAAAAAAAATTAATGGTAACAAGGCAACCCTTCTTCTTCTGTTATTGATAAATGAAATAATACAGAACGATTTTACTAAAAACAATTATAATTTGTTGAACCATTTCAAAATTTGTTGAACCATTTGTTTGTTGTTGAACCATTTCTCACGAATTGATAGCATTCGTTCATTTTCATGAATACTGTGACCCAGATAAGAAAAAGATAATTATTTAAACTGCCTTATTTTTATTTAGGATCATAATTATAATAAAAAAAAATATTATTTAAAATTTAATTATTATTTTATAATTTTAATTATATTATTCAAAATTTTACACTTTGACCTATATAAATCCAGTTAGAATAATGAAGAGCTGATATACAGGATGGAATTGTGAGCACCACTTTAAATGAAACCACAGTTTTAACTACTCTATAAAAGCCTAATATAATTCGAAAAAAAAATAATTCCCAAAAATGAAAAAGTTATTTTTCAAACAAAATAAATAATAAAATTATCGTTTTAAAATAAAACGCCATTTGTAAAGTATAACATAGGCACGCACACACTTACCTGTCAAATCGGAAACGTCGCACACGTATGTGTGCGTCACACGAAATACAGGTATGGATAAAAATCGTGAAATGAAAAAAAAATCCTACGTCCAAACTGTTGAGGTACCTTGATTAATTTCTTAGCTGTGGGTTTAAAATATATTACCCTATATGCAGTTTCAATAAAAGAAGCGCTGCCTCTTCTACCCTGTATATGTCTATTATATTTTAAAACTGAAGTTGAAATTTTTACGTACGAATATAATATCTATGAACAGGAAAGAGAGAGAGAGAGAGCGAGAACGCATTGGGGGTCGTGTCGTGGCAAAGGGATTCGATTCCCACCCCAAGTAGTGAAATATTTAATATCTTCATTTTCTTGCTCTGGGTTGGATCACTAGGGGAACCTAGTATAGGGGAACCCTGTCGTAGGTCAGGGGGAACCGTATCCTGCTATATGCAGGATAAAGTATTAAGCTAAAAATAATGTAATATCTTGCAAGGTTGTTATTAATATAGGGGTTCTCCATTAGTATGCATTAATTGAGTCACCGCCTGCTACGTACATTTACTATTACGGTTAATCCCTTCGTGACTGGAATAGAGAGCTATATTACTACAGTAAGATGGATTTGATATGGTGAACCTATTACGTGACTAAACGAGCTGAATAACAGTTGTTTTTGTTAGGGTCAAACTATTTTTTTTTCACAAAACGCGGCGTTTAGTTCCGCCACTTAACTTGAAGTGGGGAACGAAGTGAATACTACTTTTCACCCTTACCTACCCTGCTATATACGGGATCAGCGTGAAGCTTAAAAATACATTTAACTAACGTTTTCTTTTCAATATCTTTATAAGTTCAACGAAACGGAAAAGCTCTTCCGCCTTCTCAGAGTAAACCTTTGATGTTGCTAACTGGAGTTAATTCTACAAAAGGAAATAATAACTGTCCTAATGCAGTGACGCGTATTTTCATATTAATTACAAATATTTTTTTAAATAAAAATTAACATTAAAGAAAGAAAAATATGTTTTTTAGAACTATGGAATTTGGGAATTAGTTTATTAGCTACAACCTCATGCAGTCATGCCCGTAGCATTACCCCGTAATATTCGGAAAAGCGACGAAAAGTTGAGAATAGTGTTGTCTTTACCCAAGGTTCTCAAGGATTTGTCATTACCCAGGGTTCGGATCGGAGAAGTCCTCTAGGAGCTCTCGTCAGCCATCCAGATGAAACCCTCCGCCTGCGACACAAACTTTCACGACCGAGGGTCGGTAAACATCAATTTTATGATTCAATTAATTAGGTCAACGGGAAGTACAACTTATAAAGGTTGACAAAATTAAGTCTGCGTTTGCACTCATTTTGTATGAAATGAACTGGGAATACCTATAAGTTTGTAATTATTTCTGTTCTCGAGGTACTGTAGACCTAGATATTTAATATTAATTTCAGCTCGATACTTCCACGTGATATTTTTTTACCTTTACTGCTGTATCACGCACATAGCGGTAGACAGAGGGAACCTGGGAACCAAGTGTTAAGACATTTCGTACCCATTAAGATATTTCCGTTCCCCACTTTCTGCTGATTTCTGGAGCCATACGGAAAGAAACATAAACATACGACGTGACGCGACAATAAAACGAAATCTTATAGAAATCAAGCTACCGTTTTTATATTTTGATCTACGAAACTTTAAAAAGAATCGAACCCACACCCACCTATTCCCTAACAATCGCTGTTCACAAACAAAATATCCTCAGAAATTATTTTCATAGCTCTGTCTGTCTGTATATCAAGTATACTTTATAGTCGTTTTATTGGCAACGAGATTGGCCCCTGCTAGTAATTAAACAGCCGTAACGTTTACGATCGAGATACTGATAACATGTAAATCAAATAGTTCAATTAGTTTTATGTATTATTTAACTATCGCTTTGAGATTATTATTGGGGCATCATTTTGTAGGGAAAATTCTTTAATGTCATCTCTATTATTGAGCAGAAACTTGTATAAAATTGTTGGCTTCCCGCTATATCCCGCTTACAGAAGGTTAGGTTCCGAGACATTGTGTGATGAGTGGCGAAATTTAACTCCGCTTTTTGTCTTTCTTACCAGAGGGAAGAAAAGTAAATAATTCATATCTGTTTTCCTCATGTTGTACAATATACTCAGAGGAATTGTAAACACGATTATCGTGTTTTCACATGAAAAAATGAATTTAGTCCCATTTTCCTACTCTGACAAGAGGCGGTGAATTCCGCCACTCAACACACAATGCCCGATATTAAGTGAAGCATAGATTTCATATATATTTTTTTTAACTTTCTACTTAGCTTATTAATTAACAGTATTGACAATCTACTGTTAATAGATTAATTAATTAAAGGCCAATCGCAGCGAAGGGGAACAAGGGTGCGAATGTAAACACGAGAGGTTGTGGATTCGATTCCCACTCGATAAGATGAAATATTTAATCTTTTCTTTTCTTCGCTTCGGTAACGAGGCAGAGCCAGAATTCGACGTAAAGTGAAGAACGGAAGTGTCATAATGGAAAAGAAGCAACTAAGACTAGGATACCAGGTTACCTCTGCCTACTCTGCTGTGTGGGATACAGCGTGAAGCTACCAATTAATTAGTTAATTTGGTCAGATATACCTATACTTATACCTATTTTAGTGCAAGATTATTGTTCGAACAGTATTCTTACTGTATACAAATAAAAAGGACAGTAAATAAAGTATTTTCAGTAAATATAAGAGAAATAACAAACAATTCTTTATTATTATAAAGCCACTGTATCACAACTTACTCGTATTGTGTTTATAAATAGTACTAGCTACAGGCTTATTATCCTTAATTCCTTTTGTAGGAGGTATTGTTTTTTCCTTATAACAAGGAAAGAAAAATACAATTAAATTAAATGTAAAATTTATATTTATGGACTATGGAAAAAAATATAGGTTGACATACCTATTTCTCCACTTAAAAAACACTTTTTTTATAACCAAATATCTTTATTTAATTGTGATTAAGAATAAAAATTCTTCTGGTAGGTTAATCGCTCTAATGTAAGCCATAGTGTACGCGGTCAGAGTTATCTCGGGTAGGCAACCCATAGTTATATATATTAAACCATAGAGGCGAAGCTGCGGGAAAATCAAGTCCAGACGAGCACGAGACAAATATCTAACTAATATTATAAATGTCACTTTGTCAGCATGGATGTTTGTTCCAGTTTGACGCAATAACTACTAAATGGATTTAGATGAAACTTTCTAGTAGGTAATATAGCTTATACACTATTTATTAATATTTTAATGTCTGCCTTCTGACACCAAGGCAAAACCCCAGCGTTGAGATCTGCCATTCAACATGCAATGCTTCGAAAAATTCTGGCGGGTAGCCAGCGTGCGGGATACAGCGTGAAGCAGATTTAATTTAATTTTGATTTAAACTTAAGCGGGCGAATCACTAGTGATTGAAAAAAGCGAAAATTCCGAGCAAAAGACCCATCACGCACGAGCCAGCTGTTTTATTTTTATCGTATCCACACCTACATCTCCAATGTTTACTAACAGTATATACTCGTAGGTAGGTGGGCATAATTTAAAAGCAACATTTTCCTCTGTCGCGATAAATTACTGAAGCAAATGAGGGTCTGAATGTATAAAATAATATATTTTATTTTCTGTTTTTGTTGTTATTCGTACTGTTTTATTCAATTGAGCGGAGATTAACGCCGGTCGTTGTTTCGTTCACCTTAGCGATGGTTAGTGAGTTACTTTTTTTTATAGGTTCCCGTTGAATCCCGCATTCTTTATGGCACATTCTCTTGGTAGCAAATATATAAATGAAATTAAATACGTGTTTAGTTTTAATATATGTGGATATTTTCATTTTTTTTAGTCTGGTAGACAAAATGACTGCTTTGAGTGTAAAGCGAAGCAACCTCTGTTTTAACCCAAGATTTTTTACTACCTACTCTGCTATGACAAAGCGTGTAGGTAAATACGAAATATGTAGGCTGTCATCTTCTTTATCTTGTCCTAAGTTTAATTAAGACTTAAATGTCTTGAAAACCTAGTGTTGAAGAAGACACTCTGTTTCCCACTTTCTGTCAAGTCTTCGAGACAAAAAAAATATTGCTTATACTTTTAAAAAAGAAGCTTTTTAGTTTCCACGAAATGTTTTATAAACACATACCTACCTTCACTTGTCTTGCAAAATATTCAATTACAAGAATTCATAGCGTAAGATAGCGCATTCCTGATTGTTCGTCCGGTTATAACAGTGGGAGCATTTGATTATGAACGCAATGGTCGTGGGTTCGATATCGTCTCGAAGCAACGAATTATTCTAGGCTAAATAAAATCTCAAAAAAGTATCTCGAAAATCGCAGCGGAAAGTCGAGAACGGAGTGTATTAGCACTTGGTTCCCTCTGCGTTCTATATTAAGTTCTATTGAGTACGTCATTATAACAATATAATTAATGGGAGCTAAACGTACTATTTCTGCGTTTTGTATAACAGGCACATTGACTATCCACGTATTTTAATTCTTATGTAATTTTCCTTAAAAAAAGTGTACAATTTGAAATATGAAATATGGAAATAGCACGCTAATTGNTCCAAATTTCACGTTTCTACGCACAGCGGTTACGGCTGTGCGTGCGTCTTACCTCAGTCAGTGAGGACAAGTCCTTTTATATATATAGATAATTAATGGGAACTAAACTTACTATTTCTGCGTTTTGTATTACATGCACATTGACTATCTACGTATTTTAATTCTTATGTAGGTACTTTTCCTTAAAAAAAGTGTACAATTTGAAATATGAAATATGGAAATAGCACGCTAATTGACAGCTGTCAATTTTTAACTGAATTGACAGATTAAAAATAAACATGAGATTTTATCGATGCCACGTTGTATAGAGAATACACAAAGGAGATAGGTACGGTGAAAAAACATTTTTTATAAAAAAAAACCGAGTTCAAACAAAAAAAGTAAAATATATATAAATATATATATAGGACATTTAATCGTCCGCGCAAATAAAGATGCTAGATTTTCATAAGATTGAGTGTCTATATAGAGACACCGGCTTGAATCATAAATAATATAAGTCTCTATGAATGAAAACGGCATCTCAAGATCTATCTCAGAATTGAGAGCGGGAATTAAAAGGTATTTTGTAAGAAATACATACGTTATTTTAATTGATTATCATAAAATATTATAAAGTGCTAGATTCTACAAGAATCGCAGAATCGTCTGATAGACTTGGCTGCGGACCAAATATAAGGTTTGGTTATTCACAGGCGTTATTGATATTTATTACTTAATGCATAATTTAACTGGCTATTGTTTGTAGCTTTATTTGCAATAAAATATTTTATGCATGTTCATTGTACACCTGTATTAGAACTTGCAGATGTTGGAAGGACTGGTTAAGAGGAGTTCGTTGAAATCAATATACCAATAAGTGATGCTAATGGCGTAGTTTAACTCTGCCTGCCTCGTCTAATGTTGGAAATGTATAAATTTGAAAGATTACAAGACTCAGGATACAGCCGAAAATTCGGTTTAATTTTTTTTATTAGAGGTTAAGGATTCAATTTCCACCCAGGATAATTAACTGTTTTAATTTTTTCGTTCTGTTAAAAATACAAACATTTAGTTTTATACATCCTCAAATATGGCGCGGAAAGTAGAAACGAAAGTAAGAACGGAGTGTCTTAACATTAGATTTCCGGGGGTGTCACAGAGGTGTCATGCAAGAAAAAGAAATAAATATAATTAATTCCTCCAAGTGATATATCCCACAACTATTACATTTTCTCATAAATAATATGTTATTATCCATAGACATTGCTGACGCAACTGAACGCCGCCTTTTATCATGATTACGCTATTACCGGCACCTGTATCCAAAGTTTTCATAACTTCGTAGTTTCTTACGAGCTTTGAACAAACATTAGTGTAATCTAGTTTGGTTAGCAATTTTGTTAGGAATATAGCTAAGTTTATATATAATATAATTTTTCTAGTGTCTTTACACTAGGTTCCTAGGTTCCCTTTCCTTTAGACATTCCGTTCCCATTAAGACACATCTGTTCCCCACTTTCCGCCGAATTCTGGAGACATTACGTGTTGAGTGGCGGAACTCAACGCTGCAATTTGCTCCTATTCGAAATCAACACGTCACGCTTACTGTCTAAACCACTACAAACGACGACATCGGTTTTAATTTTATTTTAACTCTTATTTAATTAGAAAATATTGGTTATTTAAATTTGCATATGTAAAGTTATTTGTAGAATAACATTACGTCATCAAAATAAAAGTTATTAAATTTTAAATAAATTAACGTTATTAAAGAAACCCCAACAAAATCTATTGGTCGCTAAAAAAGTCTCAGATCATGGACATTTTGAGTTATATTACTTGCTGCGAAGACAAGGGTGTGTTTCTACTTCTCATCTAAACTCTTCCGTGATTGACAGAATACGCAGAGACAAAACTACTGAAGTCAACATTAAATGTGGCATAATAGTATTGGGAGGTTAGGGAGTGTAGAGAAGTAATCGAGGAGCGTTCACAATCGCACGCTTGTGCCCCAGCGCCACTAGAGGATTCCTCAAAATTCCCAAGAGAACGGGATTTTCCGTTTTACGTATTAATGTTGCGTGCGACGACTAGTTTATAGCATATACATAAAATAACATAATATATATTGGTTAAAATTTGCGAAAATTATAATCTATTTCCCATGTTGTTTCTGATAATAACGTGTTAATAGATTCACGATTCTATCAAGATGGACGGGTACGGTTGATGGAGTTGGCCGTCGACCAAACATATCATTGTGACGGTTTACACCAACCTTAGAAATTATGGGTTGCTAATAAATGTTGGTATATATTTATTATATACTAGTGGACCCGAACGCGGCAACGCCCGCTTGATCTATACTTATTCTTATTTATATTATTTCGAGTGACGTTTTCTAACAAGAAACTTTGCAAATCGTTGCTTAGCNTAAAGCCTATTGTGTCCCTCGTCTCATCCAGATTAGTTCATAACGACGACGGTCCTTGAAATCTAATCTATGCAGACTTGTGTTCATAGCTTAGATTATTATTATAGTGTCTATAATATATAACATACTAGTGGACTCGAACGCGGCTACGCCCGCTTGATCTATACGAATATTTATTAAATATATTAATGAAATTATTTTCAATTTTCAATAGAGAGATGCGTTAAGCAAGCTTATTTCGAGTGACGTTTTCTAACAAGAAACTTTGCAAATCGTTGCTTAGCAACGGTCGCGTAGCGACAGTTGTTATTAACATGGCGGAATAAATTGCATGTCAAATTAATAAGTATTTTAATATATTGGTATATATCGAAAATATTACAAATATGAGAAAAAAAAGTATCCTATGTTCATCCCGAGACCCTCAAGTATCTCTATATGAGTATTTTACCACAATTGAATTAGCGGTTTGGTCCTGATTGCGTAAAAGACAGACAGACAGACAGACAGACAGACAGATAGACATAGTTACTTTCGAATTTATAATATAGGTATGGATAGGTATGGATTGTTTGAATAAATAGAAATAAAATTATACCTACAAATATTGTAAATGTGTAGTTTGTGGGGATGGGATGTTCATAGTAGGTATATGAAATAAAATAAAATTAAATAGAAATAAAATTATACCTACAAATATTGTAAATGTGTAGTTTGTATACCGTAAATTATAACCAGATTAAGACGTTAGTATGTAATTTATTATACGAAATCTAATAAAAATTTTGCTATGAAGTCCCGTATGGAGGACATTTGGCGGATAACCAGATAGTTGCGTGATTAATAAATTGGTAGTTACTGACCGGTAAACATTAAAATATAAGGAAAATATACAATCTTATTTTTTTTTTGCTTTACTACTTCATACGAGAGACAGAGAAAACCAAGCCAAAGGTGTCTGTTTAACCAACTTCTGTCAGTTCCGCTACTCAACTCTCAATCCTTTGATAATTGGGCAGAAAGTGAGGGATGGAGCGTCCTAATATTAGGTTCCCTCTACTCACCCTGATATACAGAAAGATGTGAAGATGTTTTTTAATTATATACATAAACCTACTCCACCGTGTTTATTAATATTTATGAAAACCCAATTTTAGTTTTTTTAGTATATTATATTGTTTTGTAATACAAATGAATAATATCTATTCTATCGATATGATATATCAGTTGAATATAAACTAAGTAATCCTGGTATTGAATATTAATGCTTCAAGTTCAAAAGTCAAATATCAAGTTTCATCCCTTTTCACAGAATAAGATAATATTTTAGATGGGGCTAAAGTAAGGGTCTATTTTGGTACATTTTTGTTATTGTTTTTAACCCTCTTCTAGTTTATTAAATAAAGAAATTGCTTCACGTTGTATCCTGTATTTAGAAATATAGGCAAAGGGAACCCAACGTTGAAAGATTGGTTACTACCTTCCGCATCTTCCGTCCATTCTCCGAGACATTGAGTGTAGAATGTGGAATTTAACGGTGCGTTTTGTTATGTTACCAAAGCGAAAAATATACATACATAGCTATCTTCGTTAAATGAAATATCCAAAACAAAAAGACTTTTAAATTTGAATCTGTTTAATTTTCATAATCAAAATTTTCAGATTTATAATATTAATAATTTGATATCTATACTTCTATACTTAAAATATTTTATAGAGGTAAACAATTTGTTTGATTGAAGGCGTTCATCTCTGAAAATACTGGTATGGCGGTCAGACTTATCTAGCCTAGCAATTGTCGTTTGAATTAAATATGTTTTTATTACTAAATATAACGAAATTTTGGAATAATCTATCATTTTCAAATTAAATTAACCCTTAACAAGAAAAATGAATTTTCGCTTTTACCCATGAATTTTCTATGTAAAATGAGATTATGTTTTGTGCCGCTTTCGCTTTTAAGTCTCGTGATGGATGAACCGTCTATTATGCTCTAATCGGGTTTAGTACAGTTCGTTTGATACAAAAGATGCTACCAGCCTCCCGAAATTTCATCTCTGACTTTGGCTAAATGATTACCTGGATTATGTTAAAATTACATTTTTTAGCGTTCAGTAGTTCAAAATTAAAAATGGAAACTTTATGGGATCACTCCGTGGTTCATCTGTCCACATACGTGTTTGTCTGTTTGTCAATACATTGTTTATTTTATTGTATCTTAGGAACTCATTAATAATTCGTCTTCCTTAAGAACTCGTAAAGGTATCAAACTGAACTTCAAACGAAGTGTTTTAACACTAAATTCCCTCTGCCTACCCTGCTGTGTTAATTTTCACTAGTTCTAATTTCTAACATAAATCAGTTCTAATACAAATCTTCCATCTTGAAACTACTAGCACTATAACTAGCTTACAATAATAAACTATAACTGCATAGAAATTCTAAATATAAGTTTACGATACCGTAGATGTAACTACAACATGTTAACTAATCCGTAGCTGGCGTTTGTTAAATACATAAATACACATATCTATGCGGAGAGATTAGACTGTCAGTCTGTGCAGGAGTATTTGGTATCTGGGTATGAAGCCAAGCTTAATAGATTAAAGCTCATTGATCTGTTTGGTTGAACGCTATTATCTCAGGAACTAGTAGTTCCTGATTGGAATTATAAATTATATATTTGTATTGAATAGTGTCTCTATCGGGGAAGGTATGTTATGAATTATAAAACATAAATAACTTAATAGTTTCTTTGAAGCAACTCATTTAAAATTCTAATATGTGTTGTCCGTTACCGCCGTTGCCGCCGTTGTTGATTCGATTCCCATTCGGGTGAATGAATTAATTCCCATGAGCCACTCCACGGTAATTGAACCTGCACCTTTTTGAATCTGTCCAAGTGCCCTGACCACTGAGCTATAAGTTCTTAGACGTACACCGTATGGTTAGTGGTTACTAAGTTCATTTTTTTAAATGTTTTATAAAAAAAGTGATCTATATTATTCTCGAAATGTATTATTAACGATCCAGTAAACAGTTTTAATGCTTATTTGACGTGAATTGTATTTTGTTTCTGAAATACCACTATTTATTAGAACTTCAAAGGCGCGCTCTGTGCATGAATTATAATCATCATAATTTTCAATATGTTTATTTGAACTGCAAACCTTCTTATTTTTTCTTTTTATTGTATTACGTAAAATATATTTATTGTTACAAGTTATCGTTGGTGCTCTCGTGGCCAAGGGACAGAACAGATGTTAGATTTCAAAATGCTTTAAACACTTTTAAGGAGTTCCTAGTTTGCTTTTAAAACTGTCGGCTTCTTAGAAAAATATTTCTAAGAAAAACAATTTCCTACCGCTACGCGACTTTGACATTATTGGAAGACTATTTCTGGGAGAGTAAGTAAAATATATAGATAGCCTATATATATATAGTGGTCAGATGGAAATATCAAAGATTTGTGAATCGTATATATTTATTCTTAGCAACTGAGGTAACTCCTGTAGCTAGTACAATGGGTTACATTGAAATGATAAAACTAATGTAAATTAGCCTACAGACTTCCTCAATAAATACACTATACAGGACAAAATTCATATTTCAATTCTGGTAACGAGGTAACGCGCGATGTTAAGTTCTGCCACTCAACACGCAATACTACAANACTAGCTTACAATAATAAACTATAACTGCATAGAAATTCTAAATATAAGTTTACGATACCGTAGATGTAACTACAACATGTTAACTAATCCGGGGCTGGCGTTTGTTAAATACATAAATACACATATCTATGTGGAGAGATTAGACTGTCAGTCTGTGCTGGAGTATTTGGTATCTGGGTATGAAGCCAAGCTTAATAGTATAAAGCTCATTGATCTGTTTGGTTGAACGCTATTATCTCAGGAACTAGTAGTTCCTGATTGGAATTAAAAATCGAGGAATTATAAAACATAAATAACTTAATAGTTTCTTTGAAGCAACTCATTTAAAATTCTAATATGTGTTGTCCGTTACCGCCGTTGCCGCCGTTGTTGATTCGATTCCCATTCGTGTGAATGAATTAATTCCCATGAGCCACTCCACGGTAATTGAACCTGCACGTTTTTGAATCTGTCCAAGTGCCCTGACCACTGAGCTATAAGTTCTTAGACGTACACCGTACGGTCAGTGGTTACTAAGTTCAATTTTTTATATGTTTTATAAAAAAAGTGATCTATATTATTCTCGAAATGTATTATTAACGATCCAGTAAACAGTTTTAATGCTTATTTGACGTGAATTGTATTTTGTTTCTGAAATACCACTATTTATTAGAACTTCAAAGGCGCGCTCTGTGCATGAATTATAATCGTCATAATTTTCAATATGTTTATTTGAACTGCAAACCTTCTTGTTTTTTCTTTTTATTTTATTACGTAAAAAATATTTATTGTTACAAGTTATCGTTAGTGCTCTCGTGGCCAAAGGACAGAACAGATGTTAGATTTCAAAATGCTTTAAACACTTTTAAGGAGTTCCTAGTTTGCTTTTAAAACTGTCGGCTTCTTAGAAAAACATTTCTAAGAAAAACAATTTCCTACCGCTACGCGACTTTGACATTATTGGAAGACTATTTCTGGGAAAGTAAGTAAAATATATAGCTACTTATATCGAAAAGTTTTCTAGCTATATAACAGAGGATGTGTTACCGTGGTCAGATGGATATATCAAAGATTTGGGAATCGTATATATTTATTCTTAGCGACTGAGGTAACTCCTGTAGCTAGTACAGTGGGTTACATTGAAATGACAAAACTAATGTAAATTAGCCTACAGACTTCCTCAATAAATACACTATACAGGACAAAATTCATATTTCAATTCTGGTAACGAGGTAACGCGCGATGTTAAGTTCTGCCACTCAACACGCAATACTACAAGAATTCCGTGGAAATTAGGAACGGAAGTGTCTTAATGAGAACGGCGTATTTACACTAGGTTTACACTGCTATGTGCGGGATAGAGCGTGAAACTAAACAATAGATATTTTCATTAGGGAATGTAAACTGAGCCAGTCTCTATAGCTATATAATATATTGAAGTAACGAATCCAACGAACAAACAAATATAATTAATTAAACACCAATATATTAGATGCCACGTCGAACCCAAATCAAAGGAAAACTCTAAATAAAAGTTCTTTACTAACAAATAAATTTTGAGATTGCGAAGATTGATGAACAACAGTTGGTTTTACAGGTTTAAGCTTCAAGCTCCATATCAGAAAGAGAGAACCTAGTGCCAAAACACTCCATTTTTACTTACCGCACGAATTCGAGACATTGTGTGTTGATTGGCGGAACTTAACGCCGTGATTCATCCTACCAAAACGGTAATAATTCATTCCCTCGAACGGGAATTGAACCCACAAACAATCATTACCTCTGCTATGCGGGATACAGCGTGAAGCTAAAGAATTCTGTTCACCACGATTCTTCAGCCTCAATCTGTTTTAATTTTAGCACGTATGTAACTTTATACGTAATACGGTTATGAGTTTCAGTAATAATTAAGTAAGGTCAGAATATAAATTGTGTCTAATATATTTAAAATATATTTTTTATTAAACTTGCTATTAGTTGTGAATTATGAATAGGTATTAGTTTTAGAATTATTTTATGAAGCCGCCGGCACAGCATCTAAACGTGACTTTTGTGGGTTCGACTGCCTCTCGGGAAATAATTTAAGTGCGACAAGACATGAGCTATGCAATCATATCGAGCTCCGCTGCTTAACGCACAATGGCTCGAAGACAAAAGGTGAGGGTTGGAGTGTCTCAAACAAGGTTCCCACTGAGTATAATGTTATATTATTGAATATACTTATACAAGCAGATATAGATGCAGAAATAACAGCTATAAATTCTAGCTGGCAGACAGAAGAAACCTTGTGAAATTGGGTCCATTTGCATTTTCGGCTTACATTGTATAAAAGAACAAAACAGAACTGGAATAAATAAGAAACTTCTGTAAATAAAATTAATGTAAGCCAAATAGGTTTTATCAAGTACAGTATAGAAAATGCATCAAATAATTTCAATCCTAAAGTATGGCTTTCAGACAAATTGAATATCTGTATAAAATTTCTTAGTAAACCCATTCAAAGGGATCACTTATATTGAAATAAATGAAATAGTATTTATATCAATACTGAGAAAATAAATATATGTTTTATACAATCTAGCTTATTTGTATGTATATAACCAGTATTTCGCTCGCGGCTTTGCCTGTTTTTATTTTACTAATATAATATATCTCCGAATGAGACATACAGACGCCACGACGACTACGGCTGTTGAGAAAGATGAAAAATATTTTTTTTGCTATCCCTACACAAGATCAACGACCGCCAGCTATATTTACCTGACGTATGGATAATGTATTGTAACGAATCGTATTGAGGAGTTCCGTCTGTTTGTTTTATGAGCACAAAAATAAAAATATAATTTTAAATTCGGTCTCTATGAAATGAATTTTTTTTGCGTAATTTGTGACTTACATTTATTTTTCGTTTCCACGATGACGCATCATTGCGCTTTTTTATTTATTTTAATTATTTATATTTACTGCTATACTGCTATGTGCGGATACAGAGTGTAGCAAAGCGAGTGTGGTAATGTAGCAAAGCTCAGCGTTGAGTTCCGCCACTCAACAAGCAATGTCTCCAGAATTCGCCGGAAAGTGTAAAAGGAGTGTTTCAACACTAGGTTAGCAGGTTCCCTCTGCTTACCCTGCTACTTTCGGGATAAAGCGTGAATCTAATAAAAAAACGAATTTCATCGAGTGATAATCGAACCCACTACCGCTTACACGCAAACACCGTGCCGCCGACGACAGCTCCAAAAAATAATACTTACAGCAAAATAGATAATTANCGTGAAATTGGGTCCATTTGCATTTTCGGCTTACATTGTATAAAAGAACAAAACAGAACTGGAATAAATAAGAAACTTCTGTAAATAAAATTAATGTAAGCCAAATAGGTTTTATCAAGTACAGTATAGAAAATGCATCAAATAATTTCAATCCTAAAGTATGGCTTTCAGACAAATTGAATATCTGTATAAAATTTCTTAGTAAACCCATTCAAAGGGATCACTTATATTGAAATAAATGAAATAGTATTTATATCAATACTGAGAAAATAAATATATGTTTTATACAATCTAGCTTATTTGTATGTATATAACCAGTATTTCGCTCGCGGCTTTGCCTGTTTTTATTTTACTAATATAATATATCTCCGAATGAGACATACAGACGCCACGACGACTACGGCTGTTGAGAAAGATGAAAAATATTTTTTTTGCTATCCCTACACAAGATCAACGACCGCCAGCTATATTTACCTGACGTATGGATAATGTATTGTAACGAATCGTATTGAGGAGTTCCGTCTGTTTGTTTTATGAGCACAAAAATATAATTTTAAATTCGGTCTCTATGAAATGAATTTTTTTTGCGTAATTTGTGACTTACATTTATTTTTCGTTCCCTCGATGACGCATCATTGCGCTTTATATCTGAAGAATTTTGATCTTGAACTAACCTTGAAATGGAATGTCACATTCTTTTAATTATATGTATTTGATTTGATGTTTTTTTGATATAAAAAAGTTCTATAGTAGAACTATTCAGCATCGGATTATAAACCCGTTAGTTGTGAATTCGATTCCCATTTGGGGGAATTATTTATATTTATTGCTGTACTCTATGTTCGGATACAGAGTGTAGCAAAGCGAGTGTGGTAATGTGGCAAAGCTCAGCGTTAAGTTCCGCCACTCAACAAGCAATGTCTGAAAGTGTAAAAAGAGTGTCTTAACACTAGGTTGAGTAGGTTCCCTCTGCTTACCCTGCTATGTGCGGGATGAAACGTGAATCCAATAAAAAAACGAATTTCATCGAGTCAAAATCGAACCCATAACCGCTTAAACGCAAACGCCGTGCCGCCGACGACAGCTCCAAAAAATAATACTTACAGCAAAATAGATAATTAGGGCATTGAAATAGGTCATCTAACATTGTGCGGGGAACTTTGGGGGTGGGGGGGAGAGCGCTACCGGAATGATGTCCTTAGCCCACATTCGAGTGGCCGGCATAATTTATAGGTAACAGCTGCTTAAAAATATTTGGAGGTATTTTGTCTATTTGAAGGTAATTTTTAGCACTCGTATGTATGTATTTGTATGTTTAGCCCCCAAACAGATGAACCGATTTTGATTTAGTTTTACTTATTTATGTCCACTCAGGTGAGTGAATTATTTTCATTTTCTTGCTGGGGTATCAAGACCAAAGGTGGCGTGGACTCCTGTCATTTATCACCCAATATCTCGAAAATAGGGCGGTGCGTGAGGACTGGAGTGTATGATCACTAAATCTATTTTTTATGGTTTCTTCCTACCTCAAAAACAAACGATCCGTCTGTCTTCATATATGTGATGTGTGCTGTTCAATTACTCAATCAAAGCCTTTAGTCGCATATTTAATGTAAGTCGCTTTTTCATAGAAAAAAGTCATTTGTACAAATAAATAAAAAAACTATTACAACCTTACGCCTGCAAACTAAGGATTGTCAACTTTCACATATACAAATACATGACACAGATTTTTTTTTATATTTTTCTCATAACAGTCACGACTTGGTCTATCACCTATTTTCGTTTTATCGTTGACTCCTGGGACACCCTGTATATTTTTTTAATATATAATATAGCAATATCAACAAGTAGTACACAATCGCAACACTACTACGGCCAGTCTTAATATTTTACAACACTCGCTTCATATCATAAACACGGGCGCTCGTAAATCTCGAATACTTCACAGTTACGATCGTCTAAATTAAAACACTGATGGACTATACAACTTTTAACATATATCTTAATCTTAATGTACATTTCCTTTTTGATTTTGATAACGTTATTAGTGTTTTGAGGCCGCCATGGCGTACGCGCTAGCGTGGTGGTGACGGGTTCGATTCTCACTCGAAGGAATGATTTTTTTAATATTTTCATTTCTTCATTTCGAGCGCGGCGTTTAGTTCCACTACTTAACACGCAATGGCTCCAGAATTCAGCGGAAAATGGGGGGCGGAATATCCTAACATTAGCTTGAAGCTTGAATTGAAGCTGCACGTTAAAATACCAATAATTACCAACATCGATCCCACGGGCCTCGTTATATGTTTACTTTTCAAACTCGACGGTCTAATTTGCATTCGATTTCTGGTAAACATATCCATGGTGTTTGAATTAACAATGTTTGACAATTTGAATATACCTATAAACCAATATTCCCGCAAATTTAAACCACCAAGACTAAGTTATACTTGCGGCTTTGTCTGCATGCTCGAATGGACAAAACTAAGAATTGTATGTGATATATTATACATTCTAAGTGCTGGAGGTGACACTGGCCACAGGTGGTGGGTTACATTAAAGTCATTAACTTGCCTTCGTCGATTAATCCTACTAATATAATATACGTGAAAGTTTGTGGGGCTGGATGATTGTTCCACCTTCACGGAGAAACTACTGAACGGATTTTGATAAAACTTAACAGTAATATAGGCTTGATATTAGAATAACACACAAGCGATAATTAACGTCAAAATTTTCTATAATTTGGGTATAATATGATAATAAACTGAGGCGGGCGATGCCGCGTTTGGGTCGCTAGTAGACTATACAACACAAGATTATTTTTTATTTCTAATATTGGCCCTTTCAACCAGACAAGTTCATTAGATTTTATTATGTTAGTTTGCATAAAAAAATACATATATCTAATAGGATGGAAACGTAAAGATTTGAGTGATGGAACTCAAAACTGAGAGTAATCTTACCAAATAGTTAAAAATATTGTAAATATTTTCAACTGGATGAAATTCATTAAAAAAGTAATAAATACATGCAAGTAAAGACACGAAAAAAAGCAAGTATGACACACTAATAGTGTGGCAAATCAAAATAACCTCAGCAATTTTCCGTTGCAATAATATAAGTCGTACTCGTAACAAGTATTGGGGGAGCTCTTATCACCAATTGAAACTTTATCCACCAAGTTTTCTAACAAATTGCTCTTCTAAAGTAAATATTATGTTTTACTCTGCAACAATGAAATAAAAATATTTTTATTGTTGTAGATTTTTTTTGTTAAACTAATAAAAAGGGAGCTGTAAAAGTGACGGTCGTGGATTGGATTCCCTTTTGGGGTAATGAAATATTATGGTTTCCTTAAGGCCATGTCTCGATAATTGGACTTAACATGGGTATCAGAGTGTCCTAACACTATTTACTCTACCTACCCTGCTGTAAGTGGAATACCGAGTGATGATAAAAAAGAAAGTATTCTGTTAATTTTATATTTAAGTATACCGATTCTGTTAAATGTACATACCAATTACTAAAATATATTCAGAAAAGTGTGAAAGGATTTTTTTTTTACTTGCCCCGCATATTTACCGATCCAAATATCTGCCGCCCTAGCTCTCTACTGTATACAAACCTACAGACTTGTGAAAATGAAACAGGGAAACTGAAACAATGAAATAAAATATTGAAACTTTTACTATAATATGGTAAACCTAGGTAGCTTAAAAATTAACAACTCACGCTATATACCAAAAAACCGGTTAAGTGCGAGTCGGACTCGCCCACCGAGGCTTCCATACCAATTACACATTGAAAGAAAATAATCGTATTGAAAAAAATGAACCATCTGTCAAATGCAATTTCCCTATAATAACGGCAATTATAAGTTTTGCATCACCGAAGTACTTCGAAACCTATTATAAGTTTTGAGATTTCATTCCATCTGCGTGAATGATTCTAATTATGCACTTGGTACGTATTTGTTATTATGTTTTTACACAAAATGAATTCGATTCCCATTCAGGGGAATGAAATTATTAATATTCTTATTTCTCTTGTTACGAGGAAAAGCTCCGTTGAATTCTGTCACTCAACACGCAATTCCTCGAGAAATCAGTGGAAAGTTTTTCAAGTAGGCTCCCAAGTTTCCTGTGCCTAACCTGCCATGTGCGGGATACAGATAAGGGTCAAGTTTACATTTAAAAAACAATTCCATAAAAAAATACGATAACAAAAATATATACCCCAGTTGTCTGTTAATAATGGAGGCTCACTTGTGCTTTCCCGGACTTATCTAAGCAATCTCTTTATGGACGCCGATATGAAATTCCTCCGGCGTTGGTCTAAACAATATGGGGCACAGATGAAAAATATTTGTGGATAATTTATATTGTCTATTGATGCTTTCATTTCATTCGTAAATATGGCTGCCTTGCCACGTTTTTGTGGAAAATATTAATTTTATTGTAAATGCCGAGGCTTAGGTATTCAATGTCTTTAATAGATAGATTTTTATATAATATGTATTTGTATATACTATTGAGTTTATTGTGGTACAGTGGGAGAAAGTCTGACTGTGCGATAATTTTGGGTTCCATTCCGTCCGGAGTATGTAAATTTGTATTATTTTTCTCCTCTGGTAGGAACGAAAGATAGAAAGTGATTTTTATATTGAACGGGATTAAGAAATTAGAAAAATGGGAAAAAATAGGTTTCGTTTTTCCCTTAAAATCGTGTTTTTTTTTTCGATGTTTGATGCATGCATGCATGCATGACTGTACGCTGTATCTCGCATGTAGCAAAATGCCAGCCAGCCAGAAAGAATTAGGGAATCTGGCGTAGATACTTCATTTACTATTAAGACACTTCAGTTCCCCACTTTCCGCTGAATTCTTGAGGAACTCAACACTGCGATTTGCCTCGTTGCCAGAGTGGAGGAATGAAAATATTAAATATTCCATTTACTCCAGTGGGAATCTTTCATGCTCGTGCCTCAGCGCCACGACGTGACGCCTCAAATGTTGCCCGATTTATGGTTCCGGAAGAATTTCGAACAGAGTTCCTAACACTCGGGTTCTTAAATCCCACAAAACAAGACGATTAGTCACGATCTCATCTTCAGGTAGATGGATGAAAACTCTCTCATTTTCAACTTCAAAACAACTATAAACCTTATTATATTCCTTTACACCACACGTTGAAAGCTTACCATCACGGATGTCGACAGTGACTCGAAGAGATTCATCACAGCTATTAGAGGTCATCTGTCTTCCTGAAACGAGAGTGCACGTTCCATTGATAGTGGTGTCCCAATTCTACCTTTTTAGTAAATCGATTTTATTTGTATTTGGATTTAAGTTAGTATGTTGAGACTGTCGTGTTGTGAGATTTTCGTTTTCTCGCTTCGTTAAACTTACAAAGCGTGACGTTTAATTTTCCAGTTTATACAATTAGCCAGTCTCGAAAAATGGGTGGTGCTTCGGGTACAGAGTGTTTCAACACTAGGTAAAAGGTTTTCTTTGCCTATACTATAATGCGAAAAAATGCGTAATAAAGGAAAATTTTGAAAAAATATATTACCGATGACAAATAAAAAATTCATAATATGAATTTGATGTCCTTGCTAGGAAAACCAGAATAGTGAGGACAATTCCGTCGTTGAATGCTGCGCCACACGACACAAGGCGGTGCTTGAGGAACGGAGTGTCTCAACACTAGGTTCTCTTTGTCTATCCTGCTATATGCGAGATAAAGCGTAAATATTTACTACAATAAATTGATATTTATCTTACATTCAATAATGAAATTAGTATATAGAAAGCTTTACTATCGGCTTCTTTGAGGTAGATCAGAGATTTACCCAAGGAATCTTATTTCTTATGCAATAAAGTACAATTTTGTGTAAAACCACTCCGTTTAAAATAAACCTGAGTTATCGGTTATTTGATATTAACTTATATCTGAAGATCAATGGCTTCAAATAAGATCCTATTATACCTCAACGTGATTTATTACAAATATAGTTTACGAGAAAACAGCTTACATTCCCATTATCTTTGTAACAATATATAAATAATACTAAATTAGATCGTGAGGATGTACTGGCTCAGAAGACGTCGTCTGGATTAACGTCATTTTCAGATAGAAGAGAATGATCATTTTTAAACCATTTTCGCCGAATTCTGAAGGCATTGTGTGTTGAATGGTGGATCTCAACGTCGCGCTTTGCCTTGACAACGAAAATCGGAGAGATGAAAATTCCTCGAATGTGAATCAAACCACAACCTGTCACGTTTACAGTCTCACGCCACGACTGGACTCAACGAGACATTTCTGACCTTCTTGTCCACATCCTGCAACGTATTGCAGTTAAGACTAATAAAAACAGACGTAGCCGAGCGCGACACTAGTCTGTAGGGAACTATTATTTATATTTATAGTTTATTTAATATGTGTCATTTATATATTTCAATATTGTAATTTATTTATTTATCACTTATCATACATACATTTCATAGAATAAGTCGTATTTAGTATGTTTAGTGAGTAGACTTTTATTATCCACCGTGAACACTACAAGTCTAAACAAAAGTCTTACTGTCTTCAAAGCCATCAACATTAAAATTATTTGACTACTACTTAGTAAATTTCTCCAACATAAATAAGCCTCATTTTCCTTTTTTTCGCACAAAAGAATTTACTTGAAATTAAGTAATTTCAGTGGGAAAAATTTGCTTTGGGAGCATTACTTTCTGAAAGCAACTTAATGTGTCCACAGAAGTGACTACTTGTTGATATTTTAAAAAGCTTTTTAGAGGTGACACTTAGAAGTCTAATTTAATTCTGTTTATTCAAATATTTTTTTTATTTTATATTGTTGAAAGTTCTCATCTTATAATGCGGTCGAAGAGATTGAACCAGTATTTTTTTTACTTTCCACTGTATCCCACATATAAGTGAGTAGTGTTACGGCACTCCGTCCCCCAGTTATCGTCTCTATTTTCGACATATTCTAACTTAGTATACTTGACAGAGCATGAAAATAAATAGTTTCCGCGAGTAACATATGCAATAATGAGTTGAGAAATGATAATAATTTATTCTTCTAAGTGGGAATCGAACTCACATCCGTCGCGTCAACCATACCCTGTGACGCATTTAGGTGAACAGCTTAATTTTAATTAAAAATCATCAGTTGTCTTGGAGTTTTAAAATTTAAAAAAAAATCTACTACAGTGTGAGCAACGGCACTCGTCGAAAACTTCGAAAGCTTTTTCATTAAGAATGTATTAACTAATTAGTATTGCGTCATCGGTGGCAAAAATAAACGTAGTTAGTGAGGTCACTTTGAAACGACATACCTACATCGTATATAAAAGTAATACGTATAAAGAACCTAGACATAATATCTATAATTATTTTATTTAATAATCTTAATTACTTTCATTGTTAAAACTATATCTACATATTAAAAACTAAACTCAGCCAATTCAATAAAAAACTTATTTTTTACCAATTTTGTCGAATGTTTTTATTTATGAACCAATTTAATTAAAACAAATACTAAATATTAAGTAAAGTTTGCCAAACTACACTAGTGACCACTGCATTCAAATCGGTTAAATCGTTTCTGGGATTAGCTTGCACAAACGTACAGAAAAACCAGTAAAAATAAAAAACATTATATTATTTTGTCTGATCAGGATCAACAATTAATTAATTACAATTTTATTATATGTACTGTGTTGCTCCCGTAGCGAAAGAGAAATAATTAAGAGTTGTATATTTAACTACAAATTACAAACCTCGTTAATTTAACTATGCAAAATAAAAAAAACATAATTCCTAATAGTTTTACTAATAGTTCCCGAGATTAGGGTGTTCCGCCAAACAATACCTCGCTTGATCGCTTATTCGAAGCTGCGAGCGAAACACTAATATAGATAGACACTGGTGTAGATACTAGTGTTTCGAAAAAAGCCGGTTAAGTGTGAGTCGGGGACACCCACTGAGGGTTCTTGTGAGTCATATTTTAATCCTAACAGCCTTTAATATTAATGAGCAATTGTGTATTTATTGTTTTTTTAAATTACCATACATATTACATTTACATTTAATTGTATGTATATTTAATTTCTCCATGCATATAAATGACTAACTTTACAAGTCGTCTACGGTTTCGTCAAAGTGGTCAAAGCAGGACGTGTCATGACACATGACTCTCTGACAGTCGATACAAAAACGATCGACATAATTTATATATAGCCTATATATAGCCTTTCTCAAACGAAATGAACTATGTATTTTTCAATTGGAACCAGTAGGTACTTCCAGATATTAACTCGTTCAAACCAACTCTTTAGCTTTATAGTATACGTATTTTTTAAGGTACCATTTGTACGTTCTAAGTCTAAGACCTATTTAACATTAAGATAGAATCATATCCATATTTTAATTATATGAGCTTCACGCGCACATAGTAGGGTAGGCAGAGGGAACCCAAGGAACCTACTGTTAAGACACTCCATTCCTATTAAGACACGTTCCCACTTTCCACCGAGTTCTAGAAGCATTGCGTGTTGAGTATCAGAACCCAACGTCACACTTTGTCTCGTTATATTCAATTTATTCGAGTGGCACTCGAACCCACAAACCGTGTTTACAGGCGCACGACTGCGCTACGACTGGCCTCAATACTTAAATGTAAGTGCTTGTTAAATATAATCCTCTATGTCATTACAAGCAAGGTAAAGCGATTTATTACTGAGTGGAAGTAGTGTGCTCGAGCAGGAAGTGGATATGATGGCTATGAGCTTTAAAGCTATATCTAGTTTCATCTACGACTTCTTGTTAGCTTAAGAACTACTTGGAACCAGTTATTTCTCTAGAACCCGCTTAGTCAATTCCATTTTAAGCTAAAAATATATTTTTTGCTTTAAAGCCAATTAAATTAATTCGCCAGACTGAATCAGTATTTAAATTATAGCGGAATTTACAAAATTAAATATTTTATTCGAAATCGCTGATTAAAATATAAATATCGTTCTCCGTCTATTTTGCTTTTTATTAGAATTTATATTTTCCTTTCTTTGTTCTGGTGTTAAGGCAAAGAGCGGCGTTGAGTTCCGCCACTCAACTTCAAGCCTCCATAATTCGGTGGTAAATGGGGAACGGAGTGTCTTAACACTAGGTTTCCCTCTGCCTACCCTGCTGTGTGCGGGGGATACAGAGTGCAGCTGATTCTTTTTTGGCTATTCCGCTGTAAAGGAAAAGGAAACAATGAATAATTCTTATTATCCTACTCTGGTACAGGCAAAGTATGGAGTTGAGTTTCCCCACTCAACACGAAATGTGTTGAATTTAAGCGGGAAGTATCTTGAACTAAAGTTTTTTGTGGATTAAAGTTTCGCGATGTATCTCAATTTAGTCAGAGGGAAACTAATTTTAATGGAAATCGCAGAAGAATTATGTATGACACACCTAATGTTAAGACAGTGTCCTGTCTGCCCAATTTCCAAATAAGTCCGTTGTGAGTGGCAGAGAGGGGAAATGAAAATTAACATAGCTCGAGTGGGAATCGAACCTGCAACCGTTGGTTGGTCCGTGTAATGGTGTAACTAATTGAAAAGTAAAGTCGCTGTTTGAGTTAGTCATAAATACAATAGCTTCTCGTACGGGATATTAAAGGATTTCATGCGCTTCAATAAACTTCACTTTTATTGGCTCTAACTTATCACGATTTTCATAGTATATGTAATATTGTTATACTCCTTATGCATGTGGATTTGCTTGTATTTCATTTGCAATATTTCTTTTAAGAACTAAAATATTAAATTGATTCGTTTCTTTTTATTACATTTTATTATATAGTAGTTATATAGCTAAAAGTTGTTACTGTCGTAGCGCAGTGGGACAGATCTGATTGTAAACGTGATGGTTGCCAGGATCGATTTTCACTCGGGGAAAAATTCTCAATATACTCCAAGGACTTTATATTCCTTCATAGATAAAGTTGTGGCACCAATATAATGTGTAGTTTCATTTGTATAGCTACTCCTAAATCATATGTTTATACATTTCAAGGTTTGGTATCTAAAAGAAGAGAAAAAAAAACATCCGTCTGACTATCCGCTTGTCAAGACCATTACAAAGTTACATCTGTAGTTCACTTCATACAAAATATGTGCATTCGCCGGCAAACTGAAATTTGTATTAATAATTTTTATAAGTTCTCATTGACTTTTAATCATGCATTTGATACGGAACCCTTGATAAGCGAGTCTAATTCGCACTTGGCCCTTTTTTCTTTATTTATTCCGATATGCATGTATGTATGTATTACGTTGTTTCNATGTAATATTGTTATACTCCTTATGCATGTGGATTTGCTTGTATTTCATTTGCAATATTTCTTTTAAGAACTAAAATATTAAATTGATTCGTTTCTTTTTATTACATTTTATTATATAGTAGTTATATAGCTAAAAGTTGTTACTGTCGTAGCGCAGTGGGACAGATCTGATTGTAAACGTGATGGTTGCCAGGATCGATTTTCACTCGGGGAAAAATTCTCAATATACTCCAAGGACTTTATATTCCTTCATGACGAACGAGCTATATCCATTTGTCTTCATTCCAAGTGTCGCGTCGCATACATTATGTTCGATATTTATTTTGTTTTTTCTTCCCGAGTGTTGTTCATTTTGAAAACTTTTTAATAATGCGCTCGAATTTGTCAGTTTTTTTATAAAAAGTCGTTACTCTTAACTTTATTACGTGGATAAAAGAAAGTTCCACTGTTTCCCGTTCTCGTAGGTATTTTGAAAAGCTATCCCTTTATGTTATACGAGTATTACTCAAGGATCTAACATGCTATATTTCAGCGGCGTTCTACGCCGCGTAGTTTCGAATATGACTCACTGGGAAACAGTCACTCGAAACTTAATAGATTTTTGTTTGTTTTTAATGAACTATTTCAGAGTACCTAATTAAAATAGTCTTAAATGCCATTTGAATTCAAAATTTAGATTTAACTATCTAAGGCATTACTTTAGTTCTGATCGATTATATAAGAGGAGTATTATTTTCGTTTTACTATTGCTACACCTGTTGGTCTCACATAAATTTCACTTCGCAGAAACGATCCAAATATTGTCAGGCGAATGATATATAAACGAATTAGTTCCATAAATCTCAAATACGCGTACAATTTCGTATATTGGAATATTTTACCTTTATGATTTATCCATCTTACGCAGGCTACGCAGTGAGAACGTAGTGTTTTCCGAGACATTGCGTGTTGAGTGATAGAACTCAAATCTGCGCTTTGTCTTGTTACCACAGTGAAGATTTGAAAATAATCGATTTCACCCAGTGGGAACCTGTGCCTTCTCAATTCTTCATACATTTTTGGTAGGGTTATAATTGTAATAGCCACACTAACAATCCCCAATTAGCGTTTATCCGACATTGAATGGATAGAAATTGAAATTACTGTCAGTCGCCGACATGAATAACCTCCCTAACTCTCTGAATGTAGTTGTTAGTATGGAAATAAAACTAAAATATGTACAATTTTATGCACTAGCCGTTGCTCGTAACTTTGGCCTTTAAGAAGTAAAATGATTTTTTTTTTCTCATTTTTGCCGAACACATACTGCGAAATCATATATTAGTAGGTCCCCTACACTCCCTAGTGTACCTACTAATAGTGGGGGTACTTACTATAGGAGAGAAGTTTCACCTACCTATATGTCAAATATCTACCCATATGACAGAGAAGCACAACCGTGTGACTGTAAACCTAACAGATTGTGGGTTCGATTTCTGCTCGAGGAAATAAAATATTTAATACTTTAATTTTTCCCGCTTCATACCTGCATACCTCGTTACATGCGGGATAAAGCGTGAAGCTGAAAAAACCGTCCAGTAACAAAAGAGTTTTATACATCGTAGACTACACATATTTCTTTTACAATAAATTTGCCGTGCTCAGGAACAAAAGCTGTGACCCTCACTGAAATAACATATTTAATCACTCCGCTACCCCATACAAGTATTACAATTGATGATTCATATTCTCACATAGTGCTAGTATTGAAAAGATACAAAAAGCATTTATTCCGCGGTCACGTGTTACGTCAACGTCAGAACATGATACCGCCATCCATCAAACGCATTGTATTGACACTTGCCTCGTATGTTTGTATGTATATATAGAATATAGAAAGAAAGACTTAAACCATATTACTTGGTCTCTATAATGTCTATATATTTTAGATTCCATAGTGGTATAGTATTTAAGTGTAAACGCGGTGGTTATGGGTTCTATTCCGACTCAGAAGAATGATATTCAGACAGAATTGGATGTTGGTTTGCGTCGCATAAGATATTGGACAGCAATTTAAAATCGGAATGAGACTTAATTTAATTTTTTCTCTTCAGCAATAAAGTAAAATTTTAAGGAATATTTTATATATATAATTAAATTCTGATATGCAAGGCCAATTAATATCTTGGAGTGAAGAGTCGAGTTTGTTTAATTCCGGCTATAAGAATTAAGATAGTTGTGTATTCTTTTACGTGAAAATTACTCTTTTCTGGTATGAACGGGTTCTAAGTTTTCAACTATGCAAGGTATTGTTCTGTTCAGAAATATTAAGAGAACAAAAGTACATGGAATTAATATCAATAGAATGTCTGATAGGGTAGCTGCCAATCTATGAATTTATAGAATCCCAAATACCAGAGACAAAAGAATTAATTTCCTCTAGTGGTAATCGAATCCACAACTGTCGTGATTACAGTCAGATACCACCCCACTGCGCCATGACGTCCTCATTTTTAACTTTGGAACTTTATAACTTCTAGATAATAAAATAAGTTTTCACTCCAGGCCATGCCGAACACAGCGGGTAGCGGGTTCCAATGGGACAAGCTTTCGCCCGCTGAATTTCAACAGCTCCAGGAATTGACATCCTGTAAGTATTTCTTTACATTGGCATATTTTAGAAAGAATATCTAAATATTAAAATTTACTGAGCTATATAGTAGTTTCATTATCTCTATAGGTATGTTAAAGTTATATCAATATTGTTTTTTTTAGCTTCACGCTATTTCCCGCATATAGTTTCCCGCAGAACAATGAACTTAATGCTACGCATTGTCTTCTTACCCGCGCAGGAATTGAACCCACACAATCAGACGCTGTGCACTATAACTGCCAAAAATATAATACATTCTAGAAAGTTCCATGAACTAACAAAATAGAGCCAGCCATTCGCTATGAAACTTTTAAGCTTAAAGAAAAATCTATACTTTTCGACTGAAAATTTCATCATATCTACACTTTTATGATGATGTTTTGTCGGTCGTGCTAGGATAATAACCAGACCACGGTTATCAGTGATGGTGAAGTACAGGAATATATTCAAGTACAGTCGCTAAAAAACTTGCTAAGCTTGAAAACGATTAGCACCTAACTATACTCGTAGCTCTTATTTTATTATAAACTAATGTTCTTAGCTTGATGCTGAGAGTGAAAGAGTTTGTTTGGTTAAATTCGCTTATCTCAAGAACTATTGGTTTTAATTGAAAAAATAATGTTTTTTGTTGGATTGTCCACTTATTCAGGAAGTCTTAAAGAATATATTTAAAATTTATCACCGTTACTGTTATCGCACGCACTTTTAGTGTCATTTATAGCTATTTCCTTTTGACTACTTTCCTTTGAATTCTTGAGGCACTGTGTTTCGAGTGTCGGAACTTAACGCCGCGCTTCGCCTCGTTACCAGAGCGAGAAAATGAAAATATTAAGTATTTCATTACGAACCCACAATATTTTCGTTTACATTTACACGCTTGTGCCTCTCGCCACGTCGGCATCAGTATGCTTGGTTGATTTTATTAAATAGTATATATTAATAAAAAACAAAATTAAACAAAATTCAGTTGAAATTTTATTACCTAAAATATTCGCTCAAATGCTACTCAATAACGCTACACTTACCTTAAAGTACTTTCGCTTGAAGTACTACGGCAAAAAGAAGTAAGTATAAACTATGGGTCTATAAGAAAAGTCTAATAAGAATAATATTAAAAAAATAAAATTTGTGCTTGTACTAGGATAGGCAGTGGGAATCTAGTGTTAAAACACTAACCCCCACGTTCTGCCCGATTTTTCTTACATTATTCTAATGTGTATGAATTTCTTATTAAAAACAAAATATAGGTACAACAATTTTTTATTTAATGCAAGATTTTTTAAAATACTTTTCTATAGAATAAATAGACGACGCTTATATTTAAGAAAAAAATATTAATTTAAAAAGTCCCAGCCATACATTTTAGTGTCCAAGTAATCAGTGGAACTGCGCGCGGCGTTCTGTGTTTTATTACTCAAGTTATAGAAGTTCGCGAAAAATTTTATGACCCTCACCATTTTACTCGCTCGTTATATTTTAATCAAAGCTATTCCTTTCAATTGCTGTTTGACTTTTGTTGGAATGTGTGTAGCGCTTGCTATAAACCCAGCTTCAGGCATATGCTAGTGTTTAAAAACTGTTGCTTAAACATCGTTAAAGACTTTTTGAGACATTGAGGCTTTTTGAGACATTGAGACTTTTTGAGACATTGAGACATTAAGTGGTGGTATACGCCGCGCCTTGTTGTTCTGAGAGCGAAGAAATGAAAATATTAAATTGAATAATTAATACAGAGTGGGCGTTGAACCCACTCCGGATTAATTATTGCCCATTGTTATTAACCCCTTTGTTTTAATTTCACGCATCTACCGAATTTAGCAGGGTAGGTGAAACCTTGTGCGAAGGCACTCCATTATTCTCCATGTCAATTTACAAACATTGAAACAAAAATGAGATGTAAGAGACCTCTCTTACATCTCATTCTCAGAAGTAGATTTCAATTGACCAAAACAGCAAGAGTTTTTGACAATGGAGGAGATGTGAAAAAATATGCAGATATCGTAGTGTTTGTTACTCTGTTCTCTCTGGCTATCCAGTAATCACTATTGATATATAGGTATATAACCCTATTTTGTTCTATCCATAGACCCAAAATTATTAACCCACGTTTTATGAATTTCGAACAAACACTCGAATAAATGTGCTAATTAAAAAAAACTAATAAACTCTCGCCAGACACCAATTTACATAGACTGAAGTATGTTCTATATTTAAAACTCTAGAGCGATAATTGAAAACGTTTTGCTAAATTATGTAGGTCTCTCGCGGATCCCAATTATGATATGAGCTACCCTTTAAATAAATTATTCCTCGGAGGGTTGCATCATGTAATAGGTAATATTTTAAAATAACTCACTCCTGGTAATGCGGCACAGTTTCTGACTGTAAACACGACGGCTCTGGGTTCGATTCCCACTAGGACGAATTCAATATTTTTATTTCCTCGCTCTAGGAACAAGGCAAAGCACGACATCCTGTTCTGTCATTTAACATGAAATGTTTTGAATATTGGGTGAAAAATTCGAGAACGCAATTTCTTAACACTAGGTTCCCTACGGGATACAACGTGAACATAAAAAACTAACAATTGGAATGTGCCTACTGAACGTGAAAATTTTAGTTTCGAAAGTCAATGGATTTTACCATTTTTGTTATACCCTCAAAATATATTAACAAAACCCTCATCCTAATTCTACCCAGGAGTAATATACTATTAGTACTAATATCTAAAATTAAATTAGTACAAAATTGATCAATCCATTAATCCTGTCTGCGCGAACCCTAGACATAATGTTATAGCTTTGACCCACTCTAATAAATTATCTGCCGTCCTCAGGGTATTGTGTGACGGGTAACGTGGAAAAGTTGGACGTCATNACCAATTTACATAGACTGAAGTATGTTCTATATTTAAAACTCTAGAGCGATAATTGAAAACGTTTTGCTAAATTATGTAGGTCTCTTGCGGATCCCAATTATGATATGAGCTACCCTTTAAATAAATTATTCCTCGGAGGGTTGCGTCATGCAATAAGTAATATTGGTAAAATAACTCACCCCTGGTACAGCGGCACTGCTTCTGACTATAAACACGACCGCTCTGGGTTCCATTCCCACTGGGGCCAATTCAATATTTTTGTTTCCTCGCTCTAGGAACAAGAAATGTTTTGAATATTGGTTGAAAAGTTGGAGAACGCAATTTTCTTAACACTAGGTTCCCTACGAGATTCAACGTGAATATAAAAAAATAACAATTGGAATGTGCCTACTGAACGTGAAAATTTTAGTTTCGAAAGTCAATGGATTTTACCATTTTTATTATACCCTCAAAATATATTAACAAAACCCTCATCCTAATTCTACCCAGGAGTAATATACTATTAGTACTAATATCTAAAATTAAATTAGTACAAAATTGATCAATCCATTAATCCTGTCTGCGCGAACCCTAGACATAATGGTATAGCTTTGACCCACTCTAATAAATTATCTGCCGTCCTCAGGGTATTGTGTGACGGGTAACGTGGAAAAGTTGGACGTCATTGTTTTAGACTTTATAATTAGAACTCCCATTGAGTATTTTAGTTAAATATGTCAAGAGTTGGCTCGTTTTTCGGAAGTAGTTGGTTATATTCCCTTGTAGGGCTTCAAGCTTTATCTCTAGCAGGGTAGCCAGAGAGGACGGAACGCCAAAGGCGACAATCTCTGCATATCTCTTTCGCCTCATCTACTCATATATATTATATATGCCTACCGTGGGGTCCTCTTCAAGCTGGTTAAGTCAATCGACGTTTCTTTCTGCTTCTCTTACCAGGTTTCATAAATCTTTTTTTCTTTTCCCTACGGGCACAAATTATTATTTCATATTAAACTAGGAGATAAGCTAAATAGGATCCACAAATAATACAAATCAATATTATGCATTGAATTCAATGCTGTGCACACAGTACTTCCATATATGCATAATACAGGTCTAATAGCTCTCATATTGCTATCACAATTACAATTACTGCCAATATCACAATGCTCCAATTCAAAGGATAATTGTTTCAGTGAAATGATCGTACATTTATGAAGCTTTATGATAAAGGCCGTTATGTTGCAGCGGCACAGCATCTAACTGTAAACGCTGTTGTGGGTTCGATTCCCACTCAGGGGAATGAATTGTTTTAATTTTCTCGCTGTAGTGACAAGACATAGCGAGGCGCTGAGGTCCGCCACTCAATACGCAATGTCTCAGAAATTGGGCGGTGCGTGGGGAACCAACTGGCTTTTGTGACCAAAAAGTAAATAGCATGCCGACGACTAAAAACTAAAATAGGACCTCCAAAATATAAATCTATCTATACAGAGAAAATATAAATCTATCTTTATATACATAAAACTTTTCCGTTCGGTTAGGAAGTGTAATGTGTTTAGTAGGGAGTTCGAAATTCGTACGAGAAAGGGGAAAAACTGGATTTTCGATTTTATTTCTCAAAATAAGTAAAAGATACGACGACTAGTACTAAATAAAATTGCCTTAGTGCAACGTAGAAAGGGAATGGGGGGGAGGGAAAAGGGGAAAGAAAGAAAGATAGATACTGAAGAGATATGGATCATTGCAGGAGATATATGGGGTTTGATAAAATCCGTAATTAAGATGTCACAGAATGCCACAGAGCACTAGAAGTGTATAAATGAGTATGAAGAAGAATATTGAGGTGGTATAGTAGCATAGCTAAATAACGTCTGACTGTATACGTGAAGGTTGTGGGTTCGATTTCCACTCAGGGGAATTAATAATTTTCATTTTCTCGCTCTGGTAAAAAGGCAAAGCCGAAAGCGCGGCGTTGAACTCCATAACACAACATTCTGTGTAGTTCAACGCCGCGCTTTCGTGTGTCTCTAAGATTTTACAGAATACAAATTACAAATGGAAAATAGATTTGATCAATAGGTTTACTCAGCCTACTGTAGGTCCAACTCTAAGGGTAAGACAACTGGAGGTGATAGATTGTTTATTCATTCTTTTTAATGTATGGTCACGCATACCATCGCATACGATCAACAAGGTGAAAAAAAAAAGTCCAATATAAAATTATTATTTTTTATATTCGAACTGAGTTGCTGAGGTTAGCGGGCTTAACATAACATTTTTTTTAGCTTTAAGCAAAGGGCCTACCTGCCTTTTCGCCGAATTTTGGTGGCACTGCGTGTTGAGTGGTGGAGCTCTACGCCGCACTTTGCCTTGTTATAAGAGCGTGGAAATGAAAATATTAAACAAATAATTTCCTCGAGTGGGAATCGAATCCACTACCGCGTTTACAGTCACACGCTTCCACGGCTGGCCTCTATAAAAAGTATAGGTGTCGAAAGCCACAAATTCAAACTAGTTTACCGATTATATGCAACTTTATACTCGCCTGTCAAAGGTTGCCCTAATAAATTACATTCCGCCCCAAAGGGATATTGCTTATGACACTTCACAGGAACAGGACATGGAACTAAATAATTAATTGATGTATAGGTATGTATATTATATATACTGGTTTACTATGATAGGGGGCTTTGTGAATATGAATAATTTCCGTTTTGTAAAGTTACGAGAAGAGTAATGAAGTATTCTAGCACTGTTTTCTCAGCTGTATCCCGTATTTATCAGGGTAGGCAATTGGAACACAGTGTTAAGACATTCCGCCCTCCAGGCTCCCCCCAATTATTGAGATATTGTGTTATGTGGATTATAGTAAAGGGCTAAGCTGCTAAGACTGGGGGTAAAATTGTTATACGTTTTCTAAAAAAAATGTATTTTTCTCTCCAAAGTGATATTTATGTATATTTTAGATATTATTATCATAATATTTAAAATATACATAAATATCTTTTAGGGTCTTCTTCGTTAAAACATATGTGTTGTCTCGATTCACTTGCTTTTTTTTTAATTAGGCTCTAGTTATTACCATGTATTTTTTTATTTCTTCGCTCTGAAACTAAGATTTTTATAATTATACCTATAGACCTATATTGTTTCATTTATATGTATTTTTTATTTAATGTAAAATTTATATTTTGTTGCAGATTCGAGTAGGAAACTACAAGATGTTCTTAAAGAGTTCTGCGAAGTTAAAAAGCAAAGTTCGGATGGGGTGAGTACTGTACTCGTATGATTTTTTTGTAGAAGGCAGGGAACCTAGGGATCTATTCTTAAGACAGTCTGTTCCCATTAAGACACTTCGTTTCCATTAAGACACTTCCATTCACCACTGCCCGTCGAGCTTTTTAAAACATTGCATGTTGAGTAGCAGAACTCAATATCGTGCTTTGTCTATCAGAGCGGGAAAATGAAAATTATTTAAATTAGTCGTTCCCTCAAGTTGTGGATAACTTTTTATATTTTTTGCTAGAATGATATGAAATTTTCAATATTTGAAAAAAAATTTTGCGCACTTAATATTATAATATCAAAGAAGTTAATTTTAAAAAAAATGTTGATTGTCTCCTTTGAAGTAGCTACTGGACGCCGGCTGAACGCTCTAGGTAGTTAATCAATTAAGGTTCTTATCGCGCTGCAGGTAAATTCTTATACGCTTGTATAAGAATTTATTTGTTTATTACCTTTTTTCTTTGTAATATCCCACACAGAGTGGTAGCCAAAGGGAACCTGGTGTTAAGGCAATTCGTGATTCGCTTCATCCAAAATTTCAAGAGATTACGTGTTGAGTAGCGAAACTCATTTACTACCAGAGCGGAGAAATGAAAATAATGCATTTCCTCGAGAGGAAATTGAACCCATGACCGTCGGGCCTGGCGTGCTCTGTAGTAGATAGTTACAAACACTAACATTTTCGAAGTATCTAATAAATAACTTTATTTAACCCTTACTTATTCATGAACAAAATTCATTTCCAACTTAGATTAGCAAAAACAAATATCAAAACTAATTTCTACCTGCTCTAAAACTAAAATGGGAAAAGTTACCTACTAGCCAACTAGTGACATGACATTGAAAAAAAAAGTTATTTTATATGACTGTTATTGCATGTATTGGTACGAATGATTCTTTTATTGGTAGGTAGTTTTTATTGTACACTAGCTTTAACTTGCGAGTTTATCTCCAATGGGTATAATTAAGTATTATAAGCGACTCGTGACATATGGCGACGGCTGCGGGTTTGATTCCTACTCAACGAAATGAAATATTTATAATTTTCATTTCGTCGCTCCGGTAACGAGGGCAAGTGTGGCGTTGAGTTTCACCACTCAAGACGCAATGCCTCGTACCTTCATGCTCAAGAACAGAGTGTATTAACGCTATGTCCACAGATTCCCTCTGCCTACCCTGCTACATGCGGGATACAGCATGAAGGAAAAAAAATAACAAATGTAGGTGAATATTAACTTAAATAAAACAAGAAATTATTATGATTAAGTTTTAATTTTAGCAAAATAAAAAAANTCAGTTTCATACCACTATCAGTATGCATTAAATACAAACTTATATTAAAATTCAAGGTGTTAAAAGAGGGAAAAGGATGAGCAAAGTTACCCGGATTCAACATTTCTAAAATTCCATTCGACTTTCAGCTATTTTGCATTGTATTGGTTCCTTTGTGCTTTGGGTTGGCATATATTGGATACTTTATACTACATGCTTATAATTTTTTTATAAGGCGCAGTTGAAATATTTTTAGACGAGATAGTAGTGGGTTTGATACTCTTTGAATAAGACATTGTTTATAAGACCTAGCCTCGTTATCAAAGCGAGGAAATAAAAATAGTAAATATTTCATTAACCCGACTGGCATTTATTTAATTAAGCTATTGATTTTTAATGAAACGGAGAGAATAAAGATATAATTGATCCAAATCTAAGATATATTACCACAAAGTTAATAGTTCAGCTAGTTCTATCTATATTTCTCTTGCAAAAGCCCGGCGTCTCCATGAATAAAACACGTACCCTGGTATCATTTACATAATCGTTTCGGAACAGCTTCTGAATGTTCGTGAATTTTGAATGGCAGTGTGGAATGTCAATATATTGTCACCGTAGGTCCCTTTGTTTGACCTAAGACCTTTTAATGTTCGGGTTTTTGTTAGGAAAGATTTTATTTTTAGCTTTTACTGTTATATGCAGAATTTTTTTTTAAAGTTCTGATTGTAAATAAGGAAGTTGTTGATTCGTCACTTTGGCAAGACAAAACGTGATGTTGAGTTACGCTCAATGTAAAGTGAAGTAAGTTCCTAAAATGAAATGAAAAGTGGAGAACGAAGTGCCTTAACACTAAATCTCTGCCTAACGTGTTATATGCTGGATAAAGCGTGAAGCCGAAAGAAAGGAAAAAAGAGAGACATTTTATTAATTTCTTGCAACTGCAATTGCAATGCACTTTCCACTGAACTATACCTATTTATTTTTTCGCTCTGGTAACAAGATAAATCGTGGCGTTGAGTTACGCCACTCAACACGCAATGTCCCAGAAAGTGTGGAATAAAATGCCGTAACATTAACCTGTTATATTCGGAATATAAAAAAAAATATAGTAACAATTTCCATCATAATACACCAAGTAGATATTTTTCCTACAAACATCTTAAAAAGAGCAAACTTGACGGAGACGCGACGCAAACAGAACTCGAAACCCTTGTTTACTTGGGCTTAGTACTTCAGCTCTAATACATCATTTAATAACTATTTTCATAATATATAAGTCACTAGCTCTTACCCGCGGGTTCGTCCTTGTTTTGAATGGAAAGTGGAAATAGCTTGAGGCGTCGTGTCGCAGGGCTACAACTGCAAACGCCATGGAACCTTTAATATTTACATATTAGATAACGACGCAAACCGCGGCGTTGGGTTCCGCCATTCCACACTCAAAAATTGGACGGTGTAATACCTACACTGTACATATACCATGTACAGAGTTTTCTGTAACTACCCTGCTATATGCAGGATGGAAACAAAAAGGCAAGTTAAATACGTTTTGCATTGCAAAGTTGTGAATACCACGCACTGCATATGTTATGAACAGGCGTGACGTACGAGCAACAAAGGATGTCCAGTCTGTTGTCACGTTATCTGCATAAAAGGAATACTTTTAATACTTTTCTATGTTAGTATGTAATCGGGAATTGTGATAGGATTTGGGGACGAAGTAAAGTAAATATATAAATGTATTAAAATAGTGTAAATCCAAGAAATTACTAGCAAATTATAAGTTATATTTAAACGCCATTATGCCAACTTGAAAAAACTGCATATATTTTTAGTGTTATTTTTCTATAGCTTCACGCTGTATTCTGCATATAGCAAGAGGAGTTTGTGTAATAAAAATGAAGCAAAAACTCACTCTGTGTTTGTTGAATTCTATTAGAGTAAACAAAAACAGTTGCCTTTATAAGTCATAGCTAAGGACCGTCTCCATCTTGTCAGCTTTTTAACAAAAGAACCGCATTACAATGAGTCTATTCGTTTAGGAGCTACAGTGCCACAGACATACATACTAATACACTGACGTTGCGCGTGGCGTTGTGGATTAAATAAAAGATTTTTCCTGTAAAAATATTTATGGGCAAACATAGTTTGTTATTTGTTTCCATCACATTATGAAGTAAGGCTCGGAATTAGGCCTCTCAATTGTATAAACATTTTCCTATCAAACAGAATTATCTCTATTGCGTCATAGATTATACAATGACAATTATAGTACTATAAAAGTTAATACTGTAGCTTTTTTTTTATATTTTCTAAAATAAAATTTTCCAAGCCATCGAGGCTTTGTAGAACATACAGAGGGAGCAGTGGTAAGCAGTGGAACTTACAATCGCGCTTTGTCTTATTACCCTAAAACAAGGAAATTAATTTCTATTTTCCTCGAATGAAAATCGAACCCTTAACCGTCGAGCTTACAGTCAGGTTGCTACGTAAATGAAAAAACAAAACAAAACAGAAACTATCGCATTATTCTAAAGGGATTTAACCTTAATGCTATAAATATTTATTTGGATCAGTTTGCCAGTAAAAGTTCATATTATAAATAGCTTTCCTCCCCATAAGGTTAGCTTATCTCTGACGTCATAAAGCACACAGCCACGTTCCGTGACGTCATCGTTGATGATGGGAGATTTTGATCCCTATTGATGAATGGATGATTGAGAGGATGTAGAAGGGGCTTATGTGAATTCTTAGTTTCTTTACCAAATCATCTTCTTCAATGGTTTATGCCGTTGAGGGGAGAAACTTAAGGCCGGGTTTTGTCTTGTTACCAGAGCTAGGAAACAAATGATATCTCTAAATTTGGGCGGACAGTGGGCAACGTCTTTTGGAATCTATTTTAACACTGGGTTCTTCCTGCCTACCTTGCTATGCGGGGTAAGGCTTGAAGCTAAAAAAAAGCAATGGGCATACGTCACTTCTAACCTAGTTTTTACTCTATTATAACCTAGATAAAATCAAAATATGAGTTTGAACTCTATTACCTTATATTAAAATTCAATATTCGGCAATATTATTACTAAAATAAGTTTCGTTCAAATATAGACTTTATTAACGAGAAATAAAATTGAATACGTATTTTGACAGCATTTGATAAAATCAATAGGAAGTGATGACGTCATGCCTGAACGTAAATGACGTCACGATATCGCAATGTGAAAGGGCAATGGGTGTAATAATGTAGATATATTTAAAGATTTTTGTTCAGCTTCACGCAGCGGGGACCTAGTGGGAAAACATTTCGTTCCTCACTTTCCGCAATTTTTGGCGTGTTAGTGGCGTGTTTCTACGCTTTATTTTAATTCATTTCCCCGAATGAGAATACGCCGCGTTTATTAACGATCTGCCCGGTATTATTATATCTGAGAGTGTCTTAACACTACATGTTTTTGCCTACCCTGCTATAAACGGGATACACCGTGAAGCTATAAAAGATACAGTAAATGCACTACCTCCTCCTTTTATTAAAGTCGGTTAAAAAAATCCTACGCCTAACTCCATTTAAGTAATAATAAACTAACCCTATACATTAGTTGTAACGCATAAAATTTCATTAGAGATCGAATGAAAGAGAACTCGTACATTCTTATAGAGCGGAGATACTTCCAAATAGTTTTATATCCACATTAAGTGGCGACGGGAATTGAACCCCGACCCCCGACCCCTCTTACTATTGAAGTTTATGGGGGCGCTGTTTTCGACAGTTCCCATGAGATTTGGGTGACCATGAACTTCGAAAATATAAGACGATATTGAAAGTCAAATAATTTTATTCAAAATAAGAAGTTCCATACTTAATTTTTTGAACGTGAAATATTTTACCACCGGTTTCCTAAAGAATAGACCTGAGAAGAATAGGCGAAAGAAACTCAGCGAGGCTTCTTTAAAATCAATTATTTTTTAACCGACTTTCATTTAATAATACCAACCTTCAATAATACCTTCGTAATAGACCGCCGCGAGCATTTCATTCTCAAGCCTTGTTATCTTTATAGAAAAGTTTAATTAGGACCTTTATCTACACTTTGTTTTAAACTGATGCAGAGGGTGTTATAAGCTTGACGTGTCTACATACTTGTGTATCTGTATGTCTGTATTAGGCATCGTAGCTTCCAAACGGATGAAATGATTTTGATTTAGTTTTTTTTTATTTGAAAGGACACTTAATCGCTATCGTATCCCGAACATTTCCTCCACGTTCCGTCGAATTTGAGGTATTGCGTGTTGAGTGGCGGAACTCAGCGCCGAGCTTTTGCCTTGGTGCCAGAGCGAAGAAATGAAAATATTAATAAATACAGTTCAAGGAAATGAAGTATTAAGCTTTATAATATTACTATAAATATCAATTGTTCCGACAATAGGGAACGAAGCCACAGCCATCGTATTATCAAACATACATATAGATTTCTGAAGCAAGAGTGGTATCAGAGCCAAAGGAAGAACTCAGTTGACTTTTGAGAACATAATGTCGTTGGTACTGGAAAAGGTCAAGTAAATATTAGGAGGGCATGTATGTGAGGGTTGATGATAATGGACAAAGCAAAAGAGGTATGCAGAGCGATGAAGCGTGTAGCGAAAAAAAAACAAAATATGAATTAAATATTGTATATGAAATGGTCACCATACAAGGAAAATTGGCGTAAATCCGCCAACGAGTGCCGTCACAGCGGCGCGGCGCGGCGGACGACGGTTAGGTCGTTACGCCTTGCTGTATTCGTATACGATGTCACAGGACAATGTTATAGTAACTACCCTACATGTATATTTGCTAGATTATTTATTTAATTTTCCTATTTGTATCCCATATATAACAGGGTGGGCTGAGGGAACCTAGTGTTAAGAAACTTATCCCAAGCACCTCCCAATATAAGTCTTGTTACCAGATCGAGGAAATAAAACTAATTCATTATTGCCAGTAGTGGACGACGATACATGGTTAAGATTATATTTTAAATTATTTCTACTTTCCCGCTCTGGCAGACAGAAGGTGGCGTTGAGATCCGCCACTCAGCACGCAATATCTGAAAAAGTAGGGAAAAATATCATTAAAATCAACAAATTAAAAATAATTTCTTCTTTATTTGCATGACAGCTCCTTACTGTCTCTTCTCAGCTTAAACGTAGTATAAATATTATTTTCTACGAAATTGAAATAATTTGGTATCGAGAAAATATTTTATCACATACAAATCAATTGAAAATGTCCTGTCAAAGGGAAAGCTTTGTGAACAGCAACCATTGCCATTGCGTTTGCTTCTTTGAGCGTACTAACCAGAAACTTGGAGGTCTAATTGCCAATTTAACACCTTTCGATTCCGCTTAAAATCATCTCATTATTAAAGACTAGCGACCCACGCCCGACTTCACCCGAACAATATATATATATATGATAGAACTTTTTTATTTATAACCCGATTTAAGTAAAAAAAACACTAAATGTTCACAGAAAACAATCGTTTTTTCTTTGACTTTAGGCTGTATCCTTAGCGGGGTAGCCAGAACGAAAGCTATAGCATCTAGTATAGAAGTAATCTGAACCCCAATTAAATGGGATGACGCAAGCTCATAACTCACTGCCTTGTGACAGGAAACTTGCTGAGATACAAGGACTATCTTTTATGTTTACTTTTATTTATTTTTATCTTTAAATCAATCTTTAACAAAGTTTTAAAAGTATTATTCGATTTAATTATTTCTTTTTCTGTTAGGTTATATTTATTTAAAGTTAGCTTGAAATAATAAAAACATTATTTTTATTAATATTAAATAGTAAAAACATTATTTTAGGCTTTATCATAATAAATATGGTAGAAAGTTAGCCAGTTATTGTATTTTTTTAATGATTTTATAGAGAAGCCAATCGCGGCGCGGGGGACACAACCAGCGACTGTAAACGTGAGAGGTGGGTTCAATCCCTACTCGAGGATATGAAATATTTTCATTTCCTCGCTCTGGCAACAGGACAAAGCGCGGCATTGAATTCTGCTACTCAACACACAATACCTCCAGAATTCGGTGGAAAGTGGGAAACGGAAGTTACTTAATGGGAAAGGAACATTAGGTTCCGAGGTTCCTACTGCCTATCCCGTTATGTGTGAAGCTTAAAAAAAATTATAAGATGAAGATATAAAATGCCACGCCTCGGTAATTCCACCACTGGACCCTTATAAGAAAGCCTGTAACATACATAAAGATTGGACATGAATACAGCCTTTGATGTTTCCTATTCCAATTATTTTTTGTATTTTATTTTTCGTCCCTGTAAAAAAAAAATAACTTCGATAAACTTTGTTGCGAATTTTAATTTGTACGTGTCGTGTTCCGTTGTATTGAAACAGATGGAATAAAAACCAGACTCAAAATAAATAATATTGGAACGTTACATTTGTATGAAACCTAGTGTATTTGTTTTGTAAGATATATATGTATATTTGTCATATATTATTTGAGGCCAGTCATGGCGTAGGGGGGCGCATGCCGTAGGGGGTAGGGGGACTCTAAATGTGACAGGTTGTGGGTTCTTTTTCTCACTCGAGGAAATTAAATATTGAACATTTTCATTTCCCAGTCAGGTAACGAGGTAAAGCGTGACGTTTATTTACGCCATCCAACACGCAATGTTACCAGAAATCGGCCGAAAGTGCGCAGGAAATATTTTAATGGGAACGGAATCTTCACAATACGTTCACAGGTTCCCTTTGTCTACCCTGTTAAGTGTAGGATTAGTAACGGTAAAAAAAGAAAAAATATGTTATAATATCGTAATTTCACATTATTAAATGTAAATCAAATGCCTAATATTTTAGGTAAATATTAGGTAAAACGTATAGAATAATTAAACGTAGCTGGGCTGGAAACGTCCTAGTGCTCTGACCAGTCAGCGATACGTTCTTATGGAGTCGTAATTCTAATCTGAAATTATTGCATTATATCATAATTCTATATACACAAATTCTTAGAGGTTATCATTTAAACAAGCAGGCGAAGCCGCATGTAAAATGTAGTTCTCTATAAAATTTACGCTATAGTATACTAATATATCAATCAGCACCATCCATCTACTACAACGAAGACCGATTTCATTAGGTGTCTGGAGGTGGAGCCAGGCTTTGTATATGCAAAATGGCTTTTGATTAAAGACGAAACCAATATTATGAGTTTGTGGGCGGAATTGCAAATAAGCGAGGAACTGCATCGTGCTACAATAGAGCTATGAACTATGGCACGTCTGTCAACTAAATTAAAGTACAACTTTTACCTGCGGTTTCGCTCGCGTGGTCGATTGGAAGTGATACTAATATTATGAATGTGAATGTAAGTTTGTTTGTTACACTTTCACGCCAAAATTACTCAATCGTCTATGTCATTAGTTTCTGAGTTTAGTGCGTCCAACCAAACAAATTCTTAATTTTTTTACTACATAGATCCTGAGGAAATTATGAAAATAATTTATATCCCAATCCTGAGGATAGTACCTACACTATTTCACAAAAGAGAAAGTTAGTTACATAAAAATCAGCTACGCTTTTTCTCGTATAACAGGGTAACCTTAGGGAACCTAGTGTTAAGACACTCAATGCCCCACTTCTCTCCGAAGTTTCGAGACACTACTTCGGTGTTGAGTGACAGAATTCAACGCAGCACTTCGTATACCAGATGGGGGATATGATAACAAAATAATTCCAAATTTTAATTAAAAAAAGACCTTTAAAAATAACAAAGTTCGAAACCTTTCGTTAATTGAAAAACAAGACTGGACGAATCAAATATTCATATGAGAACTGAAGCAGCTACCCTCGATACTGCGCACGCGTCATATAAAATAATAATCCTCTAGGTCATGCAAATATCACTGGGTCACTATTTTGCTTGGAAATTCGAGCCTTATCTACTAAATAAATAGAGTATATACTTTCTATGTAGCTAGCGTGGATAGTAAAAAGGACTTTAAATGACAGGAGTAGGGTTGAAATTTAAATGGTTTTTATACTGCAATTTGTAGTTCAACTGCATAGCCTATTATTAAATAATTTAGGACTTTTGTTTTAGTTATCGATTTTTATAAGGTTTTGTATT
>JAKRZM010000791.1:224075-271513 GCA_036379175.1 Heliconius cydno galanthus | reverse complement strand
TAAGCTGAGGAGATCAAACGTAAACCCTGTCCTTTGAAGATATAGAAATAGATAACCTGAGGTCTTCATCTCTTTGACTGGGGCTTTTCAATGTCATTGTATAGACATCTAAAGAACTAAAAGGTTTAAATTTTATATAAACTGTTTAGTAGTTAAAGATGTAAATTACTTATATATATAAAAATGTAAACAACTAAATATGTTGGGGGGTAAATGAAAATAATTTTATCAGTCCCCTAACTGGTATTGAACCCACTACTTTATTAAGGTACATATATGAAGCTACACTACACAGCTATTACAATAATCCCGTGTTAAACAAAAGAATTAGGCGCGTATATAACTTGTAGGAAGGATCTAGTATTACATAGTGATGTTTTATATCCTAACGGATAGTAGTCCCCAGCCTTATTTGCGTGGTATATGAAACGTAAAATCCCATTTTATACTACCTACCTACTACCCAAAGAGATTTCTTAGTGTTCATTCACACTACTGGGTAGAAGTTAAATTTTTATTAGGCCTCCCAGCTTTTACAATGACACCGTGTACGAAGGAAAGAGGGTACTCTATCCTTAGGAAATTGCAAGCACTACGTGGCTGTTAGAGAAGGTGTCATCGACGTCAATCGGGCTGGACACCTTTCTTTTGAGAAACTGTTCTCACTAAGTCTGTTTCCGTTAAGACATTTCCTTTCTCCACTTTCCGCCGAATGCTGTAGGCATTGCGTTTTGAGTGGCAGAACTCAACGCCACGATTAGTCACGTTACCAGAACGAGGAAATAAAAATATTAAATATTTCATTTCCTCGGATGGAAATCGAACCCACAACCTGTTGCGTTTAAGTCAAGACTGGCCTCTGTTATCTAATTTCATGCTTCATCTATTTCAGGATATCGACTATGAGGGTTTCCGGTGGTTTCTGGACACTTTCCTCGAAGTTACCACTCCGGATGAGCTTTCTAGGTATGTACTCATACTTATTCAGACTTAATTGGAGAATACGAGTACAGTTGCATTACAGCAGCATCAGAACGAGGAATTAAGAAAATAATATTTCATTCTACTTGGTGGAAATTGGATACACAACGCACGCACGCACGCTTGTGCTCCTGCGCCATGACGGCCTCAAGTCTTAATATTAGATATTCAGACCTTCAATCTATGTCCCCTAATTTCTATTTCTATGTTTTTCTTTCACAGGCATTTATTTCTCTCCTTTGTACGGAGAGACAAGAGGCCCGCTCTGCGTGAGATGGCGGCGGCCAGTTCCACCACAGCCTGTGCCGCTGTAACCGCCCATGCTGATCATCAAGTAAGGTTCAGTCAAAAAATTCATATATACATGTATTAATACATTAAATGTCATTATTAAAATGTATAAATTTTAAGTTAACTTGGCTTTTGCTAAATTTGTTTGGCTGATAATGACTTTAGCCTAATCTCCTGACATTAAATGTTTTGAGGCCATCGGCTGTTGACGGCGCAGCATCACAGCGTCTGACAGACAACGCGATGGTTGAGGGTTTGTTTCGCAATCAGGGGATTGAGTTTATTCATATTTTTATTTCCTCGCGCTGTTAACGTGATAAAACTTTAAAAAATCGGACGTAAAGTGGGGAGAGAAGTATCTTAACACTATGTTAATATTTGTTTATGTTATGGCCGTGAAACTACGTAACAAAACAAATATTTTTCAGGGCAAACTTAGCCTAGCTTCAAAGATACATGGACTGGCTGAGCGGCTACAGCAATTGGGCAAGAGCTCTGGTGACTCTGTTGATGGTAGTGACAAAGGATCAAGAAGTAGAACTGGTACTTATATTTATATTTTAACAAAGAGATAGAGATAAAAATATCTTACTTAATTTTTACCTGATTTTAAAAGAAAGAGGTTATCACATTATAGGGACTATATATATATTATAGAGAAGCATCGATTATTATTCAAATTAGACACAAGTATTTCACCTTACAAGTTTACATTAAAAGTATTATTGTTTTTTTTTCAGCTGACAGGTATTTTAATTTATTTATAAGAAATCTGAAAAAACACAAAAACGTTTGTTTATTTTTACTTAGCTCATGCTTACCTGTATAAATTTAAATATTGAAATTGATCATTGAACATGTTTTATTTTTTAGATATCTTAGACCTTTTTTTACGCGATGCGTGGAGATTGGTTGCGTTATAAATCATTGAGCATCGCGAAGTGAGACGCGAAGAATTTGTGTCTACACTAATTATAATATTACAGGTAGTGTCCACCCGATGTTCTCCGTCACCACGCACCCGTCATATTCATCTCACGAACTATGCCTCGGTCGTTTGGAAACCAGCCCGAGCCACAGTCAGATGTCACGCAACTCCAGTAGAAAAAGCAGTAATTCATTACGAGTCAATCAGAGTACGAAAATTGAAGGTAATTTTAAATATAATTATAATTATATTACTAAATACATTTTTATTTCGGCTTCGCCAGTTGGGTCAAATGAAAATAATTCAAAGTTGTTTATGACATAACTAAGAAATGGCATATTTATGGCACTTTTTAAGCGGTTAAAGTAAAATTCTGTGCAAACATTCTATGTGTGGTTTCATAGAAACAACAGTAATTTTCAGCTCCTGCGGTCAGTAGTATAGCGTCTATATTTCCTCAATAAATGGACTTTCCAAAACAAGTAACAAACAATAGTAATGTACTATAAAATTTTATATTGTTTTTAGATTTTAAGCACTTAATGCGGCGTTCATCTACGTTAGAGGTCCATACAGCGCGGGTTTCTCTAAAGGACATCGTGTGCTACCTGTCTTTATTGGAAGCTGGCAGACCGGAAGATAAGTTAGAATGTATGTAACTTTTTTTTATTAAAAAAATAGTTATCTCTTTCAAGATTTTAAGAAATATTTTTTAGCGCACAGGTAATAATCCTAAATTAATAATGGAATCCATTAAGTTCAATCAGACACATACCAGTTACGTTTCTAAATGGCATCATATATACAATTATTTTCTTCTAAAATTAAAAAAATCCTTCTAAATTTCTCAATAAATTAACTATATTCGTTGATAGTCATGTTTCGCCTCTACGACACGGACGGCAACGGTGTTCTGGACACCAACGAGATGGACTGCATCGTCAATCAAATGATGACTGTGGCGGAGTACTTAGGATGGGAGACTTCGGAGCTACGGCCGGTTAGTATGTAAATAATATTTTTTATAGCTTTTGGGTGGAAATAATCACTGTATGACACGAGAATGACATTCTAAGTGCCCAAAGTAATTCTTGACTGGAGATACAGATGCAGTACATCGAAACCATTTACTTTATGTAATATAATTGTAATTATCATATAACTTTCTTCTATAAATGGACTATTTGATATAAAAATATATTTTTTCATACTTTTTACAAAATTTCAATTTGAAGTAGTAGTTCCTAAGATTAGCGCGGTCAACCAAACAAATTTTTCATATGTATAATATTAGTATAGATCAACATTTGATTGTATTGATATTGGAATACACACTCAATTAAGCTCCATTATGTTATTTATTCTGTCAAAGGGAAATTTTATTTATTTTTTAATTTAAATATACAAACTTTTATTTGCTTCTTCTAAAGAAATGAAATTTTAGCTAGTTATAAAATAGATGAAGATAATATTCTAATGTTATGAATACACCGTTCAGCTCAACCCCGCAAGAAATATAAATATGTATGTGAATATTCATGAATAGTAAAAGTACTAGAGTATATTTTGTATTATGAGAAATACGTACGAGTATAAGATATTAAAAATTCATATTTTTTTTCCCAAGAGAACTCTCACAGGAACTACACACAATTTTCTTTATAAAATAAATGTTTCTCTCTTAATATTTTTAATATAATTTAATATTGATATATTATTTCAGTATTGTGTATACAATTATCGTAGCACTGTGGGACAATGTAAGACACGACGGCAGTAGGTTCCATTCCCACTTAAGGGAATGCATTATTCTAATTTCCTCGCTCTGGTAATAAGACAGAGTTCGACGTTGAATTTCGTCAATCCGGACGCTATGTCTTGATCATTGGGCGGTGCGTGGGGAATGAAATGTCTCATAACTGGGTACCCTCTGCCTATCCTGATATGCGTGAAGCTTTAAAAAATCTTATGTATCTGTTACAGATTTTACAAGACATGATGGTGGAAATAGATTATGACGCTGATGGTACAGTGTCTCTCGATGAATGGAAGAGAGGAGGGTATGTATACGTAATCGATAATTAAATATATTTACGACTCTCCCCCCATTCCCTACGTCCATGGAAATAAATAATCTTAAACCTGAATGTTGAACGTTTAATTTACAGGATGACCACAATACCTCTGCTGGTGTTATTGGGACTAGACACAAATGTCAAAGAAGATGGCGAACACGCGTGGCGTTTAAAGCACTTTAATAGACCTGCGTANCCTACTTAAGGGAATGCATTATTCTAATTTCCTCGCTCTGGTAATAAGACAGAGTGCGACGTTGAATTTCGCCAATCCGGACGCTACGTCTTGATCATCGGGCGGTGCGTGGGGAATGAAATGTCTCATAACTGGGTACCCTCTGCCTACCCTGATATGCGTGAAGCTTTAAAAAATCTTATGTATCTGTTACAGATTTTACAAGACATGATGGTGGAAATAGATTATGACGCTGATGGTACAGTGTCTCTTGATGAATGGAAGAGAGGAGGGTATGTATACGTTGTTCGCGATAAATAAATATACTTATTTATATTATAGATGCAATAACCATATGAAACCGATGCTTTAAAAAATATTGATATTAGCAAATAATATGCGATAAATCGTTCAAAAGAGGTCTCAATTAACATATTTGAATTAATTTAGTAGATATTTCTACTTTTTTTTTAAATTTTATTAAATTTAATTTAATTAGCCTACTAGCCACAAGGCTTCACCTTCATAATCAAATAAAAATAAATTGTGTGTGACACATGACACATTTGTCATGTGTCACACACAACTCTACTCACTCTACTATTGTCCAAGGTACTAGGTCCAGTTTACATTGGAACCATTAACGTGACCTAATATAGCCTATAACGTTCTTCGATAATTTAATCAATTATTCGTTTAAACCTAATGTCATCTTGGGCACAAGACTTTTCTGGGATGGACACGGACCACTCCACTCTTCCCCCATTCTCTACGTTCATGAAAATAAATAATCTGAAACCTGAAGTTTTAACTTTTAATTTACAGCATGACAACAATACCTCTCCTGGTGTTATTGGGACTAGACACGAATGTTAAAGAAGATGGCGAACACGCGTGGCGTTTAAAGCACTTTAATAGACCTGCGTATTGCAATCTCTGTTTGAACATGCTCGTCGGCTTGGGGAAGAAGGGACTTTGTTGTATATGTAAGTGGTTTTTTTTAATTATTATTATTTAGTTTCTCGCTGTATCCCGCACACAGCCGGGTGGGCAGAGGGAACCTAGTGTTAAGACACTCCGTTCCCCACTTTCTGCCGAATTCTGGAGGCATTGCGTGTTGAGTGGCAAAACTCAACGCCGCGCTTTGCCTCGACACCAGAGCGAAGAAATGGAAATATAAACGTAAATAAATATTTCACTTCCTCGAGTGGGGATCGAACCCATAACCGTCGCGTTACAGTCACACCCTTGTGCCGCTGCGTCACGACGGCCTCTGTTTAACTAAGCTAAACTTAAAACCAAAAAGCGAAGCGAAGAACGTTTTTAATTATTATTCATAAATTAATTTAATTGTTATTAATAAAAGTATATACTTTAGTTATATTAATATTAATATTCCCCAGTTTGTAAGTTCACGGTGCATGAACGTTGCGTGCAGCGTGCTCCGGCGTCTTGTATCGCGACGTATTCTAAATCACGGAGAGCTCCCGCCACTTTGGCTCATCATTGGGTGGAGGGTAACTTCTTTTTGTATAGTTGGTTAAATTAACTATAGTCTACTTAAATATAGTCAAATATACTTATTATTAATTTACTTAAGTATACCTAAGCCGCCTTCCGTCACTCAATGTAAAATGGATAAAAAGTTAATTTATTGTGTAATTTCAACAAAATATCAAAAACAGTTGTGAAACTGTTTTATCTATAAACACTTGTATAAATATTTTTTTTACATATAAAAATATAAACTTTCATAATTTAAATTATAATTTTTAGAAAATCTATAATTATTTATTTTAGGAAACTGTCACGGTAAGTGTGCGAGATGTCGGAAGAAGATCAAAGGTTATAATGGAATAACCGGTCTGCACTGTCGATGGTGTCATATCACTGTAAGTAATAATTAAATAATTCATTAATTATCATTTTTGTCCTGGTTTGGTAATGTTTAGCGTTTATTTAATAATATAGAAATATAATAAGTGTATATAATTGTTACAATTATTATCTAATTTGAAGAAAAACGTGAAGGTTGAGCATAAAGTAATAATAAATTTGCTTCAAAAATTTATCAGGAGCCTTTTTAGTTTTAAATCTTCCTACAACATTTAAATAAAGCTGTACACTTCTTAAATTAAAAAAAATATTTCTACTAACCCATAACACCAAATTTTCTTTGTCTAGCTTCACAACCGCTGCGTAGGGAGCGCAGGGGGAGCCTGTTCCTTAGGTCGTCACGCGAAACACATACTGCCGCCGACCGCCATCCGCCCGCTAGTCCTGGACAGGCAGAGGTCGCTGCCGCACCGACACTGTAGTGAAGCTGTAAGTGTTGATTGACTAATTTCTTTTAGCGTCACGCTGCATTCCGCATATATCGTGGAAGGCAGAGGGAACCTAATGTTAAAACGCTTGTTTAAGTGACTTTTGGGTGTTGAGAACTGGATCTTGATACTGAGCTTTGTGGTCCTACTAGGTGGAAAATGCAGATAATTTATTGCCCCGAGTGGGAATTGAGCCCAAAACCACCGTGCTTACACTCACACATTGTCCCATTGCGCCAAAATGGTGGTCATAATATTTTATTATATTCTTTTATTTTGTACCAATAAATTGGTACTAAACCTACAATTATTTATATTTCAGTTGACGAATAGTAGGAGAAGGGTTAGGGTTTCTGAACTTTTTCGCATTGTTCACTCGGCAAGAAAATCAAAATTACGAAAATGCCTAAAATTAAATCTGCGGGGCCATACAGTTTTCTTCAGAATGCCTAGGACTCGTCGACAGCACTGTAACATTTAATTATTATAATTTTTACACATTTCTTTTACAGCAAACACTCCCAGTATCTCTCTCCCTACCCATCTCAATAGCAGCTACAACAGAAGAGAAAAGAGAAGAAAGAAAGGAAAAAGAACATCGAGCTCCACCTATTTCCTTTCAAATTACTCCACCAGAAGGCACCTGCCCTTTACTGGTGTTTATAAATCCTAAATCTGGGGGAAGACAGGGCTCCAGGGTTTTAAGGAAGCTCCAGTATATTTTGAACCCTCGCCAAGTTCATGATATAGCGAAAGGAGGACCTATGCAAGGTTGGTTGATTACTAGTAATAAAACTTATTTCTACAACAATTCGAATAAATTTCTTTATATATTTTATTCACGTATTTATTATTGAAGTATGAAGAAGAAGAATAATTTAAGAAGAATAATTTCCAGGTCTACAGATGTTTAAAGATGTGAGAAACTATCGAGTGATATGTTGCGGAGGAGATGGCACAGTCGGATGGGTTTTAGAGACCATGGGTGAGTGTAGAATAAAAAAAATTGCAGAAAAAATACTCACTTTATTTAATTATTTCATATACTTTATGCCCTTATATTGGTATATTATATTTGTCACTGTGCCAATATAGTTGAGAGCGATGGTTATATATTCAAATCCCTAGATTTCATAAATAAATCGCAGTGTTTCGTATAGAATAAATATTCTGACAGATGTCAAAAAATATATGTAAAATTTAAACATTTTATTTTCACAAAATAAAAAATATTAAATTTAAAACTAAGAAATTTTAACTCTGATTTATTAAATCTTGCTCTTTTTATTTTAACTTTATTTTATTTACGTTTATAGATAAAATCCAAATGGAAACTCAACCAGCTGTAGGCGTTATTCCACTTGGCACGGGTAATGATTTAGCCAGATGCCTACGATGGGGTGGCGGGTAAGAATCTTATGACAGCAACTTTCAACTACAAACACAACGGTTGTAGATTCGATTCCCACTCAGACCAATGACCAATTTTCATTTCCTAGCTCTGATAAAAAAACGCGGCGTTGAGACCCGCTATACAACAGACAGTGATGGAATAGGATGTTTCAATACTAGGTTCCCTCTACCTTCCGTGCTAGATGCGGGATAGGTACAGCGTCAAACTAAAAAACAGTTAATGTTCTTTCGCCTTTTCATTAGAGTCCCAGGTTCCCCTTATGTTAAGAGTAAGAGGCTACCCTCTTATGTGTGGGATAAGGAAAATAATAAAAACAATACCTATATTTTCAACGAATAATAACCACTTTTTAATGTAAAATTTTGTTTATTCAAGGTACGAAGGTGAATCTATTCATAAGATCTTAGACAAGATTGCTCGAGCGAGTACAGTGATGATGGACAGATGGCAGATACACGTTGAAAACTCAACAGATGAGGTAAAATATTATCGGTGGAAGTTATGGGTTCAATTCCTTCTGCCTACGGGATTACCTTATGTGCGGGATACAGCGTGAAGCTTGTTTATATAACATGATTCTTTTTATTTCAGTGCGAACACGTACAGATGCCGGACTCAGCCCCGCACCCGACGACCGTCCCCTACAATATCATCAATAATTATTTCTCTATAGGCGTTGTAAGTAAGAATTAATATACTTTTTAGTTAACTATAATCTGTAATATATTCGTTTATTTCGAAACTAAAATAAAAAAATGAGAATGTCTTCCATACAACACTTATAAAATATTTCGAAAGAAAAGAAATTCCGGGTTCAACGTCAATTGTTCTTCACTTGTTTCTGGAACAGTAATGTGATATTGCTTTCATTCTAATGGAAATCGAACCGATAACCATTGGGGTTACAGTTAGACACAGTACCACAGCGCCGCGATGATGCCAAGAGTTTGAAGTCTCATTTGAATCCCACTCGAGGGACTCTAAAAAAATATTTATTTAATCATAATAAAGTTTCCTCATATATTTCCAGGACGCAGCAATATGCGTGAAATTCCACACAGAAAGGGAACGCAATCCCGACAAATTCAGTTCACGAATGAAAAATAAACTGTGGTACTTCGAATTCGCTACGTCCGAACAATTTGCTGCTAGTTGCAAGAATTTGCATGAAAATATTGATATAGAGGTAAGTCTCTCTATGAATGCAGTTGATTCCTTTTTATTTGCAATTTTTATAGTTAACTTTTTCTTTTTTAATAAGTAATTTTCATTTTTCCAGTGTGATGGGTCATCGTTAGAGCTAAACAAAGGTCCGGCGTTACAAGGAGTGGCGTTACTAAACATACCATATGCTCACGGTGGTTCTAATTTGTGGGGGGCGAGTGGGGCACATCGGCGGGGAAGGTTTCCTAATGCACAACAAGGTAGATGTTTTTTATGTGCAGGGTAGGCAGAGTAAACGCTGGATTAAGAGACTCCATTCTTTATTTTCTCCCCCAATTCCATATATTACATCATCAGTGGCGGAACTTTTCCGCTCAGTTTTCTCGAGTGGAAAAAAATATTATAATTTAATTACCACCAAAACTCAAGACCACCAATCGACTCGGCTTTTTTATAGTACTTAGAACAGTGCTTCCTCTTACACAATATTTTTTATTTTACGCTGATATATTAAAATCAGTTATATAACATTTATTTTTGTAATAAAGAGAACTTAAACCTCACAAAAATTATTTTCCTTAATGAAACGTCATAATTTTCTTATTACAGATATTGGAGACAAACTCATAGAAGTTATAGGATTGGAGAACTGCTTGCATATGGGGCAAGTTAGAACTGGTAAATAGATATATATATATTTTTTAAATCTTTTCTTAGTTCCGTACTGCACGTAGCAGGGTGGGCAGAAGGACAAGTATCATAAATTCTCGTGGTATTGTGAGTTGAGCAGTTGAACTCGACGTCGCGTCTTGCTTTATTACCAAAGTGAGGAAATAAAAATAAGAAATATTTAATTCCCCCGAGTAGGAATTGAATCCAACTGTCACGTTTACAGGTCACGCCACGTTGGCCTCATTAGATTAGATATCGATCGATGTATTTATTTCTAATTTGCTCCTACTTGGATAAAAGTACAAAGCTTTATACTAAGCCTAGACTAAAAAATAAAAATGATAAACTATACGCTATCTGAAACAGTTTATTCCAGATAACGTATATCTTTAAATTTTTCGTTAAATGTAATGTTATTTAAAATATATATTTTTAAATAATAAAACAGGTCTTCGAGCGTCAGGTAGGAGATTAGCACAATGCAGTTCAATAACCATAACTACGAAGCGCACTTTCCCCATGCAAATCGACGGCGAGCCATGGATGCAACCACCTAGTAAAGTAAGATTTAGTTAGCTTTACCCTTTTTCCGGATAGGAGGATGAGTAGAGAGATTGTAGTGTCAAAATATTCAGTTCCCCTCGTTCTTGTTCTGCTATTATTCGAGAAACTCTACGCCACGCTATGTTACCAGAATAACAAAAAAAATTACATATTATTTTTACTATTTATTATTATTAAAATCATTTACAGCTGCGAACTGAACTTTTAACAAATACGTGAAATATATTTACTTTTTAGGAGAAAGGCCAAAAACAGTTTTTCATGTTGAAATAACTTTAAATAGCTTAGTACACATATTATTTTTTCAATAGCAAATATAAATCATATTTAACATTTATATTAATCTAGTTGTTTAAAATTATTAAATTTATAAAAAACTCTAAGTAACTTTTGTACTTTTTCTAGATAACAATAACACACAAGAACCAGGTGCCAATGCTGATGGGTCCAGCGCCGGAAAAGGGGAGGAGCTTCTTCAAGCTCTTCACACATTGTTAGATTGTTCATTCCATACAATTACATAAATATTTATTAAACATACAAATGACAGGTGAACGGTTTTTTTGTGTACATATATTTATTTATTTAGTATGAAAATATTGGTTTATATTTCCATTTAAAAAAACGAGGAAAAGAAAAATACCCAATGAATTTGTGTGTCAAATAAATATTTTATTATTTTTATAATTGTTAAACTTACCTTATTTTATTTATTTTATGTTTTGTTTCTGTTTTTAAGATTATCTGTGGGTACGTAAATGAAAAATATAAAATTTATTTGTCTAAATGTAAATTAATGCTGTATATGTAATGGCATATAGATACACAAACATGTATTTAAATGTGTATGTATTAATTTATTGTATTTTATTTGACTTATTATTTCTAGACAATTTGTTAGTTCTAGATATTTTTTTGTTNATATTTATTAAACATACAAATGACAGGTGAACGGTTTTTTTGTGTACATATATTTATTTATTTATTTAGTATGAAAATATTGGTTTATATTTCAATTTAAAAGGAAACAAAAAATACCCAATGAATTTGTGTGTCAAATAAATATTTTATTATTTTTATAATTGTTAAACTTAGCTTATTTTATTTATTTTATGTTTTGTTTCTGTTTTTAAGATTATCTGTGGGTACGTAAATGAAAAATATAAAATTTATTTGTCTAAATGTAAATTAATGCTGTATATGTAACGGTATATAGATACACAAACATGTATTTAAATGTGTATATATTAATTTATTGTATTTTATTTGACTTATTATTTCTAGACAATTTGTTAGTTCTAGATATTTTTTTGTTATATACAGAACTTAAAAATATACTACAACGTAAAAGACTACAACCTACTAAATAAGCTTTTTAAAGTCAATATTTTGTGCTTATATCCTAGTGAAGCTTAACATCGTACCAATAATGATACGTCCATTTTCGCGAAATTTATTATTATTATAGTAAAATACATATAATCAGGATTTTCTAGATTTTGCATAAAAATAGATCGTATACATTATATAGATAATAGATAAGCGCACATTTTTTTTTTAAATTTTGCTTTTTTTTATTTTGCCCTGTCTCCCCACTCGCTGATAAGTTCTTGTTAATTTCCTATTAACACTAGACTAGGCCGTCGTTGCACTGTGGGACAGATATTAAATGTAAATGTCGCTGTTACAGCTTCGATTCTCACTCGAAAAAATGTTATATTTCATTTATTCTTATTTGCCCATTCTGATAGATAGAAGCTGTAAAATATATTCTGACACCTATTTTATAAATTAACATTAACTTATCAGTTAGTTAGGAAAGCAAATTTAAGTATTGCATTTTAACATAGGCATTTATAAAAGACTTCATCTGTTTTTTGATATATTTTTTATCTATATTTAATAATATTTTTTTATTGCTTGATAATAGTATTATTTGGCGTTTTTAGTACATATTTATACAGAAATGCAATTTTTTTTATTATATTTAAAACGTAGATTAAGCTTAATGTTATAGAGTATTATAAATATATTTCAAGTTAGTCTAATTTTATGGTTAATGCCAAAATTAACTCATAAGTTATGTTTAGGAAATATCCTAATTGTAATTGTTATACCGTACATAAGTACTTCTTTTTTTTTATTTTTTATATATTTTGCACTATTTTCGTGGATACGATTAAGTTTACGTCTTTTTTTTATTAGCTCCAAGTAAAATTATTTATGCTATTGTTATGATTAACAAATACATATATATAAATACTGCACGTCATATATAGTTTGATATGATAAATTTTAATCTACACTAAGGAATGCAGATATAAAAAAATATTTTACACAAATAAATTTTTTCCAGTGTACAATTTTCCTAAAAAATCGAGGTATATTACGAATTTAAATGTAAACAGATAGTACTAAATTACTAAAAAAATAGATCTATATATCTATCTATATGTGCCAATTGAAAAAAGTCTAAATTGTCTATGGTATGAATTTTTTTTTAACGTCATAATTTTTACCATCAACTACTTATGTAAGTATATTATTATGACAAAGATCAAAATATAAAATGTCATTATTCTCATTTTATTAAAGTTTTGACACTTCATTTACTAATAACTCATATCTCATTTACGGGTTTATTATATTTTATAATTGTATAAGATTTAGAATAAATTGTTAGATTTAAAAGAAATAGCTTCATTATGTATATTAAAATAGGATGTATAGGACATTTACGTTAGTCTCAATCATCCTTTATTAATAATTATTATTTAATTGAAAATATTTTCATATTGTAAATTTGAGAAATACATTTTTTTACTTTTACTTTATCGTTTATTTTTTGTGAAGTGAAGTGAAGCTATTTTTATGAATGTTTTCTTATACAAGATGAATTTTGAACTTAATAAAATCTTAAACTAAAAGAAGAACATTCTAAATGGAGAAAAATCGTGATTGAGGGGGGGGAAACTGGATAGAATATATTAGATTTTTTCTCCACTCACTGACTCACAAAATTCTTCGAGTTATGGAATATTCTAGTGTGTACATAATTTAATAGATATATTAATTTATGATGTCATTAAAATAATGTTAAAAAAAATAATAAGTAAAATATCTTGAATTAAAACGTTAATTTTGTTATTTGTTTTGTTAATATCTGTAACTTTAAGTAAGTGTTAATCGTTTAAATATACTGTTATTTATTAAAGTCTTACAATGTCAATCTGTTAATACAAATTGCAAATTGCAAAATTTAATTGACAAATTTACTTACTATGAAAATAAAATCTTATTTTCATAATTAAGATGTTATATTAAGAAAAGGTATATCTTATTTTCACAATTAAGATTCTTTTTACGGATATTGTGTATAAAAGCTACTTCTAAAAGCTATTGTTTCTATACAGAATTTATTCTACGACATTCTAAGGATATAGACCTACGTATTAAATTACCATAAACAAAAAAGAATAAATGAAAATAACAGAATAATGATCATAATTATTAGACATATAGAAAATTGTTATTTATGAATGTGAATATTTATTACATTAACACAATAAATTAATTATTAATGTATATCTGTTGTATGTCTGAATGTTTTTAGATAATCTGTGGTCGTCAGATATATTTTTCGTTATTTTAAAAGTACTGCTCTTTTTAGAGATTATTGTTAAAAAAATACAGTGTTTCCTTACAAACTTCAAAACAATGCAGCAAGAATAAAATCTTCTCCACCTAAATGACGACAATCTCTTCCGGTGTTACACTGGGTCGGTGGTGGCAGTGATCACTTAGCATCGAGTGACCTGTACGTTTGCTTTCTCTTTTCCATGAAAAAAGAATAAAATAATTATTTTATTTTCTAATTCAAGAAATATTTTTATATTGCAAAAATTTAAAGTAAAAAAAGAAAAGAAGAAGAGTAAGTATTGTTTGTTCATTCCTTAGCAGAACTGCCTTCCACACCACTTTTTATGTTCATTCGAGGGTTTCCTGTAAATTTTATTCTATTAAAATAAAAATACATATTATTATTTGGACTTCTGACGACCTCTTGTATAAGTAATATATAACATTTAAATGAATGTATTTGTTCTAATATAAGAATTTAGCGTCGCGAAAAACAATTATAAATCTGTGCAAGCTTTAATAGTGTTAAGAGATATTTATTGTAATTATATTACATTATTGATTGAATATGAATATTATTGTAACGATTATTATATGTGCAATAGAAAAATTGTATTGAGTTTTATTTTAATTACCCGATTACTGGAGGGTCATGATTTGTTTTGTTTTACAGTGTGGCTATGAGACCAATCGTGGAATAGGGGCACAAAGTGTGATGGTAAACGCGACAGGTTGCAGGTTCGATTTCCACCCCTGGATACAAACATCAGAGTGAAAAAATTAAAATATTTTATATTTTCATTTCTTGGCCTCCACAAATCCAGGAATCAGCGGAAAGAGGGGAACGGAATGTAATAACACTAGGTTCCCTTTGCCTACCTTACTGTGTGCGGGATACAGAGTGACGATAAAATAAATGTCGGGATCGAACCCACAGCCGTGTGTGCTGTGCCACTGCACCACGACGCCCTCACCCACATTTTGAAGACGCTCAAGGCTCAAGTCAATTTTTGGATATAAGTTTTGCAGTGCTAACTATAATAAGCTGCGTTTTAATAGGACATAATAGTGACATATTATTTTTCCTTTTTTTAATTAATTAAAACTGCATTAAATACACAAATGTGTAAATAATATTATACTAAATCACGTAAGCAACTGGAGGCTAGACCCCCCCTAAATACGAGTATATCTCTAGATATAGATACGCCTACAAATGGGCAATTTGATGAAAATACAGTAATTATTGTTATTAATCAATATTAATTAACGATACTAAAAGCATTGCACTTCCCTCGCGCAACGCTAAGGTTTTCGTAACTGGACAATTAGTGTTGAAAGAAATATGCCTACAATTAAAATTGAATGTGATAATTACTACATTTTGTATTGGTAGACTTGGCATGGTACAACATCTGGCTGTATGCGTGACGGTAGCGAGTTCGGTTCCCACACGGACAATTTTTATTTTTTTCTATCTGGTAATAGACAAACCGTGGCGTTAAGCTCCTCTCAACATACAATATCTCAAAACGGAAAACGGAGTGTCTCAACACTAAAATCTCTCTGTCTATCCTACAATATGCGAGATACAGCGTTAAACTTTTTATTTTTTTATTCTATACAAATATTTCTATGACTAAACGAGTCACTAAGCTGACTTACTATAAAATAGATATCTAAGATCCAAAAATATATAATTCACCACTGAGCCACTAGGGTTTTATATGCACTTGAATTGACGTTTTGTATTGTAATTAGCATACAATAATCATTGTTGCGTCAATATTTAAGTATTAGATGACAGGTATCATTTTTCACTAGCGTTTGCCCGCGACTTTTAGAGGTTAGATACTACTATATTATTAATGGTGAAACAAACCACGACGTTCTATTGAACAAACGATGTATCAGATTCGGACGGAATGTGGAGAATTAAGATTGAAATTTAATACAAAACTGTTTTTTTTCCTATAACATATTTAAACATATTACATTTTTTTGTTTATTTGCACTGCAAATTCTAACTTCTAGTCAAATTTTATATTTGTAGGTCCATGGGAAATACCCTATTGATTTTGATTATGAGGCGAACAACTATGTTGATGCGTATGTTATGATGGCGTTGACTTAAAAGTTTCATTTTTTTTATGTTCTCAGGGACTAGAATAGTCAGTACAGTATAGTCTAGACTAGAATATTTGATATTAATTTCGAGATAAATGGTCTTGACAGACAGGGTTCCATTTTTTCGGTAGGGAACCTTAAAAAGTAGCGTAGTCAAAAGTTTTAGTTTTAAATTAATAGAAAGAAAACGTTTTTATAATATCTAGAAGTAGAAGTAGTAGAAGACTGCAACACAAACAGTCAAACAACTATTTTATTATAATTATATGTAAATAATTAGCAATTATTTTGATTGTTACAACGCGACCTTTTGGAGTAGAAATGCAATGGGCGGGTACGATTTGTTCTGAGGTCGTTCGACATTCTTGCAGCATACGGCTTAACGACTGATGTTAATTTAAGAAAATGTAAAGAAAAATAAAAATTTTAAACGTAAAGAAGAAAAATTTTAATTTTCATCTATCGTTTTATACGTTATCTAAATAAAATGTTTAGTGCAATTTAAAGTTTAAGTTATCACTATCTTTGTATTTATATTTACCTTATTGTAATGCTTTAAATTAAAACATCTCAATATGGTAAATAGTAATGTAGCACGGAAATAGTTTTAATTCCTCATGTCATTTCTTGAAGATGTAATTTACAAATATATGTATTTAGTAAAAAGTAATTAATTTAAGGTTTAGTTCGTTTATTTAGATATCCGATTTTCTTTGACGTATTGCTTTCTTGGATATATTTTTTTTAAAGGGCCGGCAGAGGAAGCCTCGGCTCATATTTATAAGTAGCTCCCAACTCTGAGATCGATCTCAAAGTTCAGGCCAGTTTACAAATATGGGACCTAGTGTCTAACACTCCGTCCTCCACGTCCCACCCAATTTTCGAGACAATGAGTGCCGTAATTCAACGCAGGACTTTTTCTTGTTCTCAGATCGAGAAATTAAAAAAGGTAATCCCTACAGTGTCCATGGAACCCACATCAGTCGCGTTAACATTCTAACTACTGTTCCGGCGGCTTCATAACGTAGACTAAATGCAGGAACCGGGTATTTTAACAATAGATTCCCTCACCCGACCCTGCTATACGCGGGATACGACGAGAAACTAAAAAAAGCACTTAATTATTTAAAATATTAATTTAGTACACTAACCCTTAATTAATATAAGAAGCATTACAGGTACCCAACAAATAGCTTTCTTCCTTTTGGGTGTCGCTTGGATCGCATCCTTGACATTATATGTATGTCGTACGTAAGTATGTATGTGGAGTACAGCAACCGGTTACATTATACCGTGGACTGTACTATACATTAAGTGGACAAAAATATATTAATATTAAAATAACTTTTTTTATTTTATTTTTTAATATAGCAAGGTAGGCAGAGGGAACCTACTGTTAAGACATTCTGTTTCCCATTTTTTGCCGAATTTTCTAGGCATTACATGTTGAGTGAAGAAATGAAAATATTAGTAAATAATAATTTATTGCCTCGTGCAATTGCACTTGCAGTACCTTCCGCAGGCTGCAGGTACGGTGGGTTACGTCACTTATATCAAAAGGATTAACCTCACTACTTACGATATTGATATTTTATCGTATATTTGATATTTTATATATGTTTTTTTAATCTAGTTTTAACCTGTCGTGTCATGTGAAAAGAAAATAATGAAGTGATTTGTATTGTTCCTCTATAAATGATGAAAACCAGGAGTTCCTGAGGTTAGCCCGTCAAATCAAACGAACTCTTTTGCTTGACAATATTAAATACATATTTACTTTATATTACATAAACTCGTCCAACAATTAATTACACCTCGTCGGCACCTACAAAAATACGCCACTTTATAGGCCGAGAGCTCGATGTTAATGTAAATTTATTGTCATATTATAGACCAGGGGCTGGTTGCAGTTATCATAATGAAATCTGAATCAATTCATTTAAGTGATTTTAAAACAACATTGTTGGAATAACGTCTAATTTATGAGTTAGGACGAGGAAAACTGCATAATATATACATACATAATATTTGCATTAATTAATTAAGATAAATGTATTAATTGAGTATGTATTAACATATGAGGTTAAGAGTTATTTTAAGATTTACAGTACTAAAGGACATTTTTTCAGCTTCCCCTTTTATCCCACATATGGAGGTGGACATAGGGAACCTTGAATTAAGATACTCCGATAGCCGCTATCCGCCAAGTTTTCGGGACATCACTAGGCAAGTGACTTTTTCATCCAAAAGTCTCCAATAAAGAATTATTTAAAAAAAAAGCATATACAGGAAAAGATAAATGAATATATTGTATTGTTTTTAACATATGTAAGAAAGCGAGCTACATACCAACATGTAGTTAAAAATACTTGTTAATTAAGCATGCAAAGATAAATACCTACGATAGTGAAAAAAAGATCTAAAACATCTTAAATGTCATCCGTTCAACCCAGGAAATGAACTGAGTACATTCAGAATGGACATAAAAACTAACTAATATGTCTCGTCGTAAGTTTTGTTTTTTTTTTGAGGAATATATTCGTACTTACTTGTATAGAATACTATTCAAAGTAATAGCCGCCAGCAATTTCAATTTAAATTTAAATTCGAGAGAATAAATTATTTTTATTTCCTCTAAAAGACAAAGACGGTGATGAATTCTGCCACTCAACACGCAATATTTAGAATATTGGAAGGACATTGGAGATTAGATTGTGTAGAATCTCTCTACCTCCCCTACTATATACGGAATACAGTGCAAAGCTAAAAAAAAAGAACTTTCAAATTCCCTTTTTCCCATTCAGTAACGGCAGTTATATTATATACAGGATGTCACTCAACAGTTGAACGGTTCCGGATGAAAACTTCGATACCTATATATGTATTTAAACCATGGAATGCTTAGTGATTTTTTAAATTTTTTTCAGCTATACTTAATTTGGCAGTAAAGATTAAAGAAAGGTTTAGTCCGATCTTTAGTTTCAGTCCAAATTCGAAACACTGCGTTGCAATTGGCGGAACTGAACACCGCGTTTGGTTCTACCAAAGCCGAAAAATGAAACTAATTAATTTCCCCTAGCTGAACATGAATCTACTATCACGTTTAAATACAGATGTTGCTCTACTGCAATACGATGGCATTAAAGTATTATAATTTTTATTCCATAATAAGTTTTTTATAGATTCGGTGACATTTACTCATATAAAGTGATAGCGAATTATTTAAATAAATACATATCAGACCTCAGTACATCGCAAAAAGTGCTCTTAAAGATCTAGAGTTACACATGAGAAGTGCGAAAATAAATTGATATGACAATATTGTGAATGATGATTGATGTATGTGTGACAATGAAAAATTTAATGTTGAGAGTGAAATTAAAAATATATCTTTATTTTAAATTTAAAAATTATATTAAATCAAGACAGTTTCACGCTGTATCACGCAAACGGCGGGGTAGGCAGAGGGAACCTAGTGCTAGGACACTCCGTTTCCAACCGTTACACACTTACCGCCTGAGTTCTACATATAGCGAGTGAATGGTGAAATTAAACGCCGAGCTTTTGTACCAGTTTATAGCAGACAAACTCTATTAAAAATATTTATATAACTTTAACAAAAAATGTAGCATTGTTTTTAGAGTTAAGACGCTCTTTTCATCTATTAAGTTGTACAACTGCTTATAGTGAGGAACGGAATGTCTTAACACTATGTTTCCCCTGCCTATCCTGCTGTATTCGGGATACAAGAGTGAAGCTGAAAAAAATGCATATAGTAAATTGAGTACCTTAAGTTATTTTAATAGAGCACATTGGATGCTTGACTAACGCCCAATGTTAATAACCAATCTTAATCCAAAAATTGCTACCATAGATTGAAATAGACAGAGATGGAGGTAGGCATGCAGGTTAGTGATTGGATAGACATGTCGGACAGTACGAGATAGACGTTAACTGGAGATAGGAGATACATTATTAATATTGGGCGTTAACTACCACATCCATTTCATTATATATTTTTGTATCTCTGTTCGTACGTCAGAAGCTTCGCGTAGGCTCCTTCCGCGTTCCTACAGCGGGCGTGTTGTGAAGGGCTTCGTCTTAATAAGCTTAATTAAGATTTAAATTTTTTTTTTTTTAAACTTCACACTGTATTCAGAGGAAACATAGTGTTACGATATTCCGTTCTCCACACGTAAATTATAGATTTCGTAAGTATACACCAAGTGAGTTAGTTATGGGGCTTTCAATTACTGTTAACGTGACGCTACGCGATTTGATGTTTTTATTTAGTCTATCTAATAATGACGCAAAACGTGGCGTTGAACTCCGCCACTGAACACGCAATGCAACCAGAATTCGACGAAAGTCGGGACCGAAAGTGTGGTAAATTAATGGGAACGATTTGTCTTACTAGGTTCCCAGGTTCCCTCTGCCTATCCTACTATGTGTGGGTTTCAGCATGAGGCTAGAAAAAAGTTTAGAGGCAAAAAATTTGGTGTCTCACAATTATCGATAATTATTTGATTGATTGAAAACAATACATTCATGGTAAATATAATAATTGATCAGAAGCTAGTAAAACTACCACTCGTATGACGTAAACAACAGGAATTTAAATACCAATTAAATGTAAATCCTTGTTAAACTACATACAAAAGGAAACAAAACAAAATAAAACAAACATACATTTTACGAATTCTGAGAGAACAGGTTGACCGATTTTAATAATGTCCATAAACTAGATTGTAGTTTACAATCGAAGAACCTTATTTAATGACCATCTGAGTTGACTTTCAGGGGTATTGAACTATTTATTCATTTTAAGAAAAGTGTAAAAAAAGCGAATAATGCAAATACCTGGAAAGACAGAGGGAACCTAGTGTTAAGCCATTCTATTTCCCATGCACCGCCTGATTTCGCGACATTGCTTGTTGAGCGGAGTTAGAATGAAATAATAAGCGAGGTAATGAAAATCATTACCTCGCTATGGTAATTAATGTTCCACATTGAAATTGGGGAACGGGTGTGTCTTAACAAGAGGTTACTAGGTTACATCTGCCTACTGTGCTATATAAGAAATACAGCATAAAGCTAATTTAGTGTCTAATAAAGAAATATGGGTCATTTTTTAGCTTCTTGTTATATTCCACACATGACACGGACGGCAGAGGGCTCCTGGGGACTTAGTGTTAAGACACCACGAGAGATCGTAAGATAATAATGTCTTAATGAGAATTAAGACATTCCGTACCGCTCAATTTTTGAGACATTCCATGTTGAGTGGTGGAACTCAACGCTTTATCTCGTTACTAAAGGGAAGAAATGAAAAACTTCCATTTCCCCGAATGCTATATTCTGCTTGTGTCTTGGCTTGTTCCTTTTACTGGTATGACCAAAACATAGACGGAAAAAACATAAAATTGTTATCAAGACATAAAAATTCCATAACACCTTATGTATTGGACGCGTGTGATTGAAAAATCACTACAAATTACACTGACATTTATATTTATGTATGTTATAGCAACGCCCACGTGGCGCGCTGGGTGCGTTAATATAGTGATAACTGAGACATAAAATTGATACTTTCCTATATTTTTATTGGGAAGGTACTAACAATTATTGAGGAAACTCAGTTATTACTTAGAGGCCGTCGATGGGGCACATATGTGCGACTGTGGGCTCGATTCCACTCGGTGTGGAGTTCCTCCACTCAATACGCACAGCTTCAAGAATTCAGCGTCTTAACATTAGGTTCCCAGATTCCCTCGGCCTACCCTGCTATGAGCAGGATATAGCATGAAGCACAAAAATATATAAATTGTTACTGCTGGTATGGCTTATGAAAGACGGAGACTTTAAACAGGTTAAATGCACAAGGCAGAAGCAATTCATAGTAACTGTATATATATTTTTTATATTCTCTCATTGACGCCTGTTTATCTATACAAAAGTTTCAGCTTTCACAAGTAATTACCAATAACCCTGTTATATTAGTAATTCAGCCACTCCTGTAATGAAATGGGATCTCTCCGGGGTGGAGGCTCAATGATGTACTTTTCTTCTTACCAGAGCAAGGAAATAAAAAATCATTCTCTTGATTAGGAATCGAACCAACAACCATCTACTAAAATATATATAGCGCCACAAAATTGGCATAGTTTTATATAGTTATCCAAGTTATTATGCTGAAATATTCATATTTGTTCTAGCATGAGTCAGTTATATGATATCAATTATTCAATAGTTGCATTAGCATGCGACAATTTGCATACATATGCAGTAAACATTTTAATGCTATGTAGGTTAAGGTTATTTTTAGATTTTAATGATTTATCCACCGTTATTAGGACACTCCGTTCTCCACTTTTCACTTTCTGCACACTCAGGCTAGTTCAGCGATATGTAGATAACTCTGCGGCGTTGAGTCCCGCCTCTCAGTATGTAATGTTAACGTGATGATTGTAGGCACGATTTCCACTTGGAAGATTTGGTATGTATAAATTATTTTCTCTCGACCTCTTTCGTAGGTAGGTATATAAGATTAACTTCGGCAATGGTTTCACTACTTAAAAAGCAATTACTTGGATAAATTTTAAGAAGAAAGAGGAGAACGCGGAATCTTAACACTATGAAACGTTTTTTAATCCGCTCTCTCAAGCCTGACATCAATCTTAAGATACTGTTTACATAGATCTCAAGATCGACTTCAGCTGCAAGTTTTAATTACAACCGGTAGTAAATGGAAGTAAGTTTAAGTTTGCTAGAGGAAACTAATAATATTAAAAATATTATGTCGTAGAGGTCATCGTGGTTGGTTGTAAAAGCGACGGCTATATATTTAATTCTAATTCGAGGGAATAAATTATTTTCATATCTTCGCTCTGGTAGCAAAACAAAACACCGACGGAAGTCAACAACTTCCGCCACATAATACGCAATTTTTCAAAACTTGGGAGAAACAGAGTGTCTCAACTCTATGTTTGTGAGGTTACAAAAATCTCAATAAATTAACTTTAAAAAAAAAAACAGAAGTATCACGGATGTTTTTAATATATTAATTGATATACACATTCCAAGTTTCAATGCTCAATTAATAGGTTTATGCAATTCATAATGCAGATTGTAATTACACGTAATGAGTTACTTACTATTCATAATTCAAAGACAACAAAAACTATAGATGAAGGAGGTACGAGTGTGTTCGCGTCTATATATATTAATATAGTAATTCGATTATTTTTAAGTGTTAGACTGCATCCTAGTCTAGATTTTTTATTGTTTCCAGCATCTGCCATATAGATAGCAAAAGATAACTTAGTCGTGGCCCAGAAGATACGTCCGATATAAGGTATACGAGATCAGAGTTCTGTTTTTACCTTTTAAGGTACGGAACCTTAAAAGAAAAAATAATATATATTATAATTATACTAAATATATAAGAATATATAGATAATAAAAAAAATTAAAAAGTAGAATGTCGCCCTTAATAAAGATTAAATTAATGATAAGAAAAATAAGTGAACCTATAATGTAGAATTATAGTAACTTACTTTATGTAAAATATTATAGGCTTATGTGCAGATATCATCAAGAGAAAAATAAAATTTGCCATAAATATAAATATAGTTAGATACTAAGTCGTTATAAGAAAACAACNGATTTGTCTTACTAGGTTCCCAGGTTCCCTCTGCCTATCCTACTATGTGTGGGTTTCAGCATGAGGCTAGAAAAAAGTTTAGAGGCAAAAAATTTGGTGTCTCACAATTATCGATAATTATTTGATTGATTGAAAACAATACATTCATGGTAAATATAATAATTGATCAGAAGCTAGTAAAACTACCACTCGTATGACGTAAACAACAGGAATTTAAATACCAATTAAATGTAAATCCTTGTTAAACTACATACAAAAGGAAACAAAACAAAATAAAACAAACATACATTTTACGAATTCTGAGAGAACAGGTTGACCGATTTTAATAATGTCCATAAACTAGATTGTAGTTTACAATCGAAGAACCTTATTTAATGACCATCTGAGTTGACTTTCAGGGGTATTGAACTATTTATTCATTTTAAGAAAAGTGTAAAAAAAGCGAATAATGCAAATACCTGGAAAGACAGAGGGAACCTAGTGTTAAGCCATTCTATTTCCCATGCACCGCCTGATTTCGCGACATTGCTTGTTGAGCGGAGTTAGAATGAAATAATAAGCGAGGTAATGAAAATCATTACCTCGCTATGGTAATTAATGTTCCACATTGAAATTGGGGAACGGGTGTGTCTTAACAAGAGGTTACTAGGTTACATCTGCCTACTGTGCTATATAAGAAATACAGCATAAAGCTAATTTAGTGTCTAATAAAGAAATATGGGTCATTTTTTAGCTTCTTGTTATATTCCACACATGACACGGACGGCAGAGGGCTCCTGGGGACTTAGTGTTAAGACACCACGAGAGATCGTAAGATAATAATGTCTTAATGAGAATTAAGACATTCCGTACCGCTCAATTTTTGAGACATTCCATGTTGAGTGGTGGAACTCAACGCTTTATCTCGTTACTAAAGGGAAGAAATGAAAAACTTCCATTTCCCCGAATGCTATATTCTGCTTGTGTCTTGGCTTGTTCCTTTTACTGGTATAAGCAACAGCTTTAGACAGAAAAAACATAAAATTGTTATCAAGACATAAAAATTCCATAACACCTTATGCATTGAACGCGTGTGATTGAAAAATCACTACAAATTACACTGACATTTATATGTAAGTTAAAACCACGCCCACGTGGCGCGCTGGGTGCGTTAATATAGTGATAACTGAGACATAAAATTGATAATTTCCTATATATTTATTGGGAAGGTACTAACAATTATTGAGGAAACAGTCAGTTATTACTTAGAGGCCGTCGTTGGGGCACATATGTGCGACTCGCGCGGCGTGGAGTTCCGCCACTCAATACGCAAAGCTTCAAGAATTCAGCGTCTTAATATTAGGTTCCCACGTTCCCTCGGCCTACCCTGCTATGAGCAGGATACTGCGTGAAGCACAAAAATATATAAGTTATTACTGCTGGTATGGGTTATGAAAGACGGAGACTTACAAGACATTAAATGTACAAGGCAGGAGTAATTCATAGTAACTGTATATATTTTTTTATATTCTCTTATTGATGCCTGTTTATCTATACAAAAGTTTGAGCATTCACAACTAATTACCAATAACCCTGTTATATTGGTAATTCAACCGCTTCTGTAATGAAATGGGATCTCTCTGAAATGGTGTACTCAGTGCTGCGCTTTTCTTGTTACCAGAGCAAGGAAATAAAAATTCATTCCCTTGAATAGGAATCGAACCAACAACCATCTACTAAAATATATATAACGCCACAAAATTCACATAGTTTTATATAGTTATCCAAGTTATTTATGTTATGCTGAAATATTCATATTTGTTCTAACATGAGTCAGTTATATGATATCAATTATTCAATAGTTGCATTAGCATGCGACAATTTGCATACATATGCAGTAAATACTTTAATGCTATGTAGGTTAAGGTTATTTTTAGATTTTAATGATTTATCCACCGTTATTAGGGCACTCCGTTCTCCACTTTTTCACACTCAGGTTAGTTCAGCTATATGTAGATAATGCTGCGGCGTTGAATTCCGCCTCTCATTATGTAATGTTAACGTGATGATTGTAGGCACGATTTCCACTTGGAAGATTTGGTATGTATAAATAATTTTCCCTCGCCCTCTTTTGTAGGTATATAAGACAAACCTCGGCAGTAGTTTCACTATTCAAAAAGCAATTATTTGGATAAATTTTAAGAAGAAAGTGGAGAACGCGGAATCTTAACACTATGATCAGTTTGTTAGTCCGCTCTCTCAACCCTAACATCAATCTTAAGATACTGTTTTTATATATACATAGATCTCAAGATCGATCTCAGATTTGAGAGCGACTTTTTTTTTGCCTATCTGCTGTAAGTTACAACCAGAAGTAAATGGAAGTATACAACGGAAACTAATAATATTAAAAATATAATGTCGTAGAGGTCATCGTGGTTGTAAAAGCAACGGCTATAGATTTAATTCTAACTCGAGGGAATAAATTATTTTCATATCTTCGCTCTGGTAGCAAAACATAACACCGCGTTGACTTTCGCCACATAACACACAATTACTTGGGAGAAACAGAGTGTCTCAACTCTATCTATCATGCGAAATACAGAGTGAAGCTACAAAAAAAATCTCAATAAATTAACTTTAAAAAAAAAAACAGAAGTATCACGGATGTTTTTAATATATTAATTGATATACACATTCCAAGTTTCAATGCTCAATTAATACGTTTATGCAATTCATAATGCAGATTGTAATTACACGTAATGAGTTACTTACTATTCATAATTCAAAGACAACAAAAACTATAGATGATGGAGGTACGCGTCTATATATATTAATATAGTAATTCGATTATTTTTAAGTGTTAGATTGCATCTTAGTCTAGATTTTTATTGTTTCCAGCATCTGCCAGATATAGGAAGCAAAAGATAACTTAGTCTTGGGCCAGAAGATACGTCCGTACGTCCTTCTGTACAGTGTTTCAGGCTGAACTGCTCTACCAAAGCACCAAGATTGCGTTTGGAGTCTCGCTGAAGTCGACCTGTGTCTTGAGCGGGTCCCGATCAGATAGGATCGGCGCTCAAGACACAGGTCTTGTAAAACCAGTAAGAATTTCATAGATTAAAAAATGGATAAAATAAAAGGAATACAACCACAGAAAATACACATTCGGCTTTTATATATGTATGTTATAATAAACGTGGCATCAACGCCCTCTATTTTTGTTGTAAGTTTTTAGATTACGCAGGGAATTTCGTACAAAATGCAGCAAAATCGACACATAAATGTCTTTGATTGCGAGGAATTGACGAGAAGCTTGTGCTTAAAGGGACCATAAATGTCAATATTTGATATTAATTTTGCACAACTTGATATCTCCACGAAATCTCGAGATAAGGGTCTATATAAGAATATATAGATAATAAAAAAAATAATAAAAAAGTAGAATGGCGCCAACTTGATAAAGATTAAATTAATGATAAGAAAAATAAGTGAACCTATAATGTGGAATTATAGTAACTTACTTTATGTAAAATAGTATAGGCTTATGTGCAGAAGTAATTTAGTAAATAACATCAAGAGAAAAATAAAATTTGCCATAAATATTAATATAGTTAGATACTAAGTCGTTATAAGAAAACAACAAAACCAAAGGAATGTATAAATGAAAAAAGGATTGTTTAGTAAACTTTAAATATAAAAATTTCCGGGGTTACGCAATAGGACCAGTGGATGAATTAAAAATAAAACCTAGTGTTAGAACACTCCATTGTTCCACTTTCGCGTAACTAGAACCGTGTTTTGTTTTTCTTTATTTATTTTCTCTATATGGTAACAGGACGAAGCGTGGCGTTCAGTTGCACTACTTACCACGAGAACCAATTGCACGAGAATTCGGTGAAAAGTGATGAACGGGAGTATCTTAATGAGAACGACTAAACGATTTTTTTTCAACCAGGAAAAGACTCATCTCATGTCCATAAAATATAAACCCCAGAGTAGAATTCTTATTCATATCGTTATATGTAAAAAAAACATTAATGATCAACCTTTCATTATATTCAAAGTAAATTGTTTAGAGGTTGGCATGGAGAATTTTATTCTTCACTTTATGCCCGAATCGACACTGGGTGAAGAGTGGCAGGACTGAAAACTTTTCTAATTATCCATCCCCCAACGAGTATCGAATCCACAACCATATTATCCTGCAGTAGCATTAAATTTTACTTTTATTTATTTCAAGGAAAGTAGCGTCATTTATTGAAATTTATTATAAGCGAGCATTGTCTCTCTATCAATGTCAACAGGAATCCTTTTCTTTTTGAGACGAATTTATCACTTAAATGTTTAATTATTATAGCAAAAACCGATCGATCTTTAACACTCGTTTTAGTAGGTTCGATTTCCGGGTGAGGTTAATACATTGGAAATAATGCATTACATATTAAATATTTTACAATTAAGGTATGAACGACAATAACAGTTTTTTTTTAGGTTCAGGCTGTATCTTGCACAAAGCAAGGTAGGGAAATGAAATCTGGGGACCTAGTCTCACTCTCCGCAGAATTATTGAGGCAGTTCGCAGAGGCGTAGTGAGGGGTGGGGGGCAACGGGGGTCATCATGCCCCGGGCGCTACTCCCAAAGGGGCCGAATGGTCCGCAAAACTGTTTAAATATATGTATTTAATAGATATGAAATTAAATCGGTTCGTCTGGGGGGCGCTGAAGAAGTATTATGCCCCGGGCCCCGAGTTAACCTCGCTACTCCACTGATTTCGTGTTGAGTGGTGGAAATCAACGTCGTGCTTTGCCTCGTCACCAGGTAGTGAAGTATTAAAAAATATTTAATACTTCACTACCACGAACGGGAATCGAACCATTATAATTATATTAAAAAATCCACCTTGCGAAGTGACTTGTAAATGATTATTTACAAAATTGCGGTAACTGGCGTGTCGTGTCGTTTTCAGTAACAGTATATATTGGTCAAGTATGACATGGATTCGTGTAAAGTGACCGTTTAGGTGACCTTAACACAGAACTATTTAACCGATTTAGAAAAAGAGGTTATCAATTTGTCGTATGCATTTTTTATATGAATGTATCTTATGTATCTTGTAAATTATTCAGCAGATGATGAATGGATTTTATTTTGGTCTATGAGGTGCAGTAATAAAAGGGTTTGGATAAGAGCTGGAAATTTATATTAATTTCACATTGTTAACTCCGCATGTCTTGAGAAAAATGATATTGACAGACGAACAGACAACCGTACAAAAAAATAATTCTATAAGAGGTCAGTTTTTTTTTCTTTTGAGAAACCTACACATAAATTTTAATTAACATTTATTTATCTTTCAGTGTGTAAATAAGTAATATTTAAAAATATATTTAGTAAGAGCATAATTATAATTAAAAATGTATTTTCATTAATATGTTCACAATATACCTATTTATTACAATTTTTATTTACAGTGAAGAATGGAAATGTCTGGAAACCTAATGTTAAAACACTCCGTTCCCATTAAGACACTTTCGTTCTCCACTTTCCGCCAAACTCTGGAGACATTGCGAGTTGAGTGGCGGAACTAAACTCCCGCTTTGCATGATTATAAAAATGAGGAATTTTTTTTTTATTTATAATTCATTCTCCCACATTGAAATCCACAAAAACCACAATCGTCGTATTTACTGTCACACGTGTTACCACTGCGCTACGACGGCCTCTGAAAAGACATGTCCTAAGGACCCCGCAAAGAAAGTAACGGGCGACAACTAGTCATTTTGAAATTGCATATCTAAGTACGAGTATGTTAAACTCGCTCGCTATGTAAAATGTCTTAATGTCGGGCGTCACGCCTTAATTGTTATTTCATTTAAAAAGTTAATAATCTACTTTTAAATTTTATAAAATTGCTTTGCAATTTATAATTTTAATTATGAACTAATAGTTTTCACATTATATTTACATATATTTTCGTAATGTCGTTAAATAATAATTTACTTCCTTTTCTTGTCATATCGTTACATCGTTGTTTTAGTAATGAGCATTGAAATATTTAAAAAATCCAATTATAAAAAAAACGGTAGTACTTAATTAAATTAAAAATTAGAAAATGTTGTGAAAATTTAAAAGGCACATCCTATGGGATATGGGTTCGATAGAATTTGTCAACTTCAGAAAAGACTCTTTTTGCAGCTTCACTCGTTTTTCGGCATATATATACATGCTGAATCTCACGTAGAGGGAACGTAGTGTTAAGAACCTGGTTTTTGATGATTGGCGGTACTCAACGCCGCGCTGTGTCTTGTCTCGAATAATGAAAATAATTAATTACCCAGTACGGGAATCGAAAATGACAGCCGTCGCATTCATAGTCAGATGATGTGCCACTGTGCCCCGACGACGCGACGGCCTCAATCGATGAAAGATATATAGAGAGATCTGAAGGATATTATATAATAAGCATATAGTCGCGCATTGTCCGATTGTAAACACAATGGTTGTGGATTCAATTTGAGCCATTTTCATTTCCTCACTGATAAGGCATAGCGCGGCGTTGAGTCCCGCCATTCAACACGTGATGTCTCCAATTCGGTGGAAGAAATGGTGGAAAACGGAGAACATTTTTTTACTAATTTGAAGCATGTATGACATAATTAGGACTTATATTTTTGCTCTACACGAGTTCAAATATCAAGTTGAAGTCGTCAAAATATATGATACGCGTAGGTAAAGTGGTGCACCCTAAAATTATTTGCACGTTAGGTACTTACTAAAAAAAATGATGTGAGATGAAGATGAGAGACTACAATCATCGCTCCCAAGTTTCTATTAATCATTGAAGGCCCCCAGCCCTGGAAAATACGTCTGGATACGCCTATGTTGATCATAGAGACATTGCACTTGCAAATATGGTTATAATATATATATACATATGCCTTTAACAAAATGGAATTACTACGAAATAGTTATAATTAAACTACTAATTAATCCAACTAAAATAAAAAATAATATGTAAATCAAAATAAAGCCTACAATTTCACAATTTTTTAACCAGCTCGCTTAAAAAATATCTCTACAAATATGACAATTGAATAAAATAAACATTGCTATAATTTATTCATTTATTTATTGTTTATTATTAACTTTTGCTAGGCAAAAATCTGAATCAAAAAGATGATTTTAAATGGAGCGGAGGCTTCGCATTTGGTATATAACGGCGCGAAACTGTCGGTACATTATCAGTCTCACTGTTACGTCGAGAGGATATACAACCATGTACGCTAAACTGGTGAGATTGTTTATTATTATTATTTATTAAATTATATATAATAATATATATAAGAAACGTTCGTTTACAAAGCCGAAATGGATCTTAGTTCATTCTGTATGCTCGTCAAAGCATTATAGAAACACCACATCTAAACTTAGACGATATTATTAATAATCAAAATATATCTTATTTAATCATAATCGTTTCCCAACAGTTCATCGTCTGCGTCGTCGCCGTGGTAGCGCTCGCCCGCGAGTATCCGGCCGGCGTCCACCCCGCTGTGTGCCCCGACTACCCCTTCTGCGACTCTAGTACCTTCGGCAGGTTCACCCTGGACGGCATGCCTATCCCTGAATGGGTTTACAACCCCTCCATCCTACCTGTAGCTCCTGCTGAGTAAGTAATAAAAAATATCTTCACGATGTATCTCGCATAAAGCCGGGTGTGGTAAATAGTGTTAAGACACTTCGTGCCCCAAGCACCATTCGATTTTCAGGAAATTGTGTGGTTAGTGGCGCATTTTTCTTTTTTGTGGCTTTGCGTCTTTATCATACCAAGGAAATGAAAATAATTTGAATTTCGCTTACAAACATTGTGCTTCAAGCGGAAAACTACAGAAACAAGCAAAAAGAATTTATAAAATTATTTTATTAACTATAATATTTAATTTTTGGTAATATGAAATAGTACGTAATTAATAAAGTGTGTACAAAAATTTGGTCTATTATATTCAAGATATTTAAATAAGAGTACTGGATTGTTTTTTAATATAATTCTTTTTTTACAGCCCCAACGCCAATATTGCCGCTAAATACCCCGCCAACTTGAACCCCGCGGAATGCCCCAACTACCCCTACTGTTGGTGAACAGTTTAGTCGCAGCGTGCCTTCCGGATTTACTTGTTAATGACAGATTCTACGAAACGTCAACTTGACATTTAATTTTTTTTTTCGTCATCTGTGGCAATAGCCTCATGTTTAGTAGAAACTACGCTCATTAACTATGTACTGCCATATTTTTTTGTACCTTATTAAATAAGTATAATTATACACAGCTAACTGATGTTTGTTCAGTATCTGGTTCTTTTGTAAGAAATGTGTAAAAATTGTAAATAAATACGGTATAGTAAAAATTTGTTTTTGAAACTTATTTCCCAAACATTTACTAAGTAATACATATTTATCAAAATTTAAAAATATAAATCATGTCGGATTTCGCTTACAATAATCCTTAGAAAAACATAAAAATTATTTATTATCAATAAATCTAAAAATATTCATAATATCATTGTTATTACAAACAGATTTATAGCGAAAAAAGAACTAAACTAAACTAGAGCAAGGCGTTGAATTCCGTCATTTCACACGTGTTGTCTCTAATTCAAGTGGAAGAAGTGGTGGAAAACCGTGTATGTACCGTGTTTTCATACTAATCCCAATTTTTTTCTTATTATCTTAGGTATCTTTTTATCACCACGTTAATTAGATAACTAAATTTTTTACTTACAAATTTGAAGAATATATGACATAATTAGGGCTTATATTGTTGCAGTACATAATAAATATACAGTTCAAATCTTTTATTTTTTATTTATCTTCTTCTTCCATTATCATACTGGGCGTAAGAAAAGGGGAGGTCCATGTCCACACCAAAAATTTTAAAACCATACATTAAGGCTAAAATGTTCAAAAGTTTACATTAAAAATATGTGTTTAAGATAAGTGAAGAAAGTTTTCAAAGGTTGAATTTAAAAAAGGACTCGAATCTCGAAAAATTCTTCGTGTTAATACTGACGAGACAAATATACATGGGCGTATTAAAAGGGGGTTGAGTCGGTCGTGCTGTCAACTGTCCTTCGTAGACCACATTAACTATGTTCGCTGCAAAGCGGCATTTTAAGCGCGTTAAAGTAAACTCTCTTTGAAAAATGAAGTTCGCCTCTATAAAAGGTGTGTCAGAGGCATCTTCTCCTACGTCAGATCTCAGGAAACTGCAAATTCTACAAAATGAGTTCTTACGCATTGCCACTGGTACGCCGTAATTATGATCACATGTACATGTACATGCGTAATAATGATCTCCATATAGACATCAAAATCAAAATAGACGCAGTAAAAGAGCACTGTCGTAATCTCTCCAATAATTACTTAACTAAGACCGAGTCCCATCCGAACCCACTGGTGGTCAACGCGTGCATAGGTATATGTCAAACGTCGCCCATGAATTCTCCGTAGACCCCGGGATATATTAACCAATGATGCTGACCCCATCATTAAAGCAAACGACCCTAAATATGTAAGTAGGGCCACACACAATTACAGCACTCACGCTACACACGTCGTCCCCGCCGGTGGAGACGAGATCCCAGTTTTTCTGTGGCCTAATCGGCGCAAGAGGAGCCCGCAACTAAAAATTCAAAAGGGAAACAAGAGCCCTCTTTGTCTTCTTTTCCTTTGGTAAGAAAATAAACTGCCAAAAATACTCTCAAAGAAATGAAAAATATTTTTTAATAATACATTCACCATCATCAAATTACCCACAAGCGTCATGTTTACAGTCACACGTGTTGCCACTACACCACGACGACCTTCACGCCTTAATTATTATTTAATTTAAAAAGTTAATAATCTACTTTTAACTTTTATAAAATTGCTTTGTAACTTATAATTTTAATTATGAACTAATAGTTACACATTATGTTCGTAATGTCGTTAAAAAATAATTTACTTTCTTTTCTTGTGGTATCTACACACCGCTGTTTTAGTGATTGGCAAAAAAATTTTAAAAATCCAATTATATAAAACCAGTAGTGTAATTATTAAAGGTTTAAAATATTTCGGCAATTTAAAAGGCTTCCTGACGGATTTGGATTCGATGTAATTTGTCAATTTTCGAAAAGATCAAATATACACAATCATACATGCCTATTACCAAATGATATAACTACTAATTAGTTATCACTGAACTACTAATTAAATAAACTAAAATAAAAAAAAAAACAGGTATATCTAAATAATGCCTACAATTCCATAAAAACATGTAAATCTAAATAAAGCCTACATTTCACTATTTTTTAAAAATATCTCTACGAATATGACAATTTGACAAAATAGACTAATCTGAAACACGATGTTTTTAAATGGAGCGGAGGCTTCGCATTTGGTATATAACGGCGCGAAACTGTCGGTACATTATCAGTCTCACTGTTACGTCGAGAGGATATACAACCATGTACGCTAAACTGGTGAGATTGTTTATTATTATTATTTATTAAATTACATATAATAATATATATTTATATATAATTTAATATATTATAATGTTTTTAAATGGTTGGAATAATATTCAGTTACAATGTCGAAATGGATTTTAGTTCTTTCTGTTTGTTCGTCAGCGCATTCTAGAAACACACCACCTAAATTGAGACAGTACATATTACATCTAAATATATCTTATTTAATCATAAACTTTTTCCAATAGTTCATCGTCTGCATCGTCGCCGCGGTAGCGCTCGCCCGCGAGTACCCGGCCGGTCTCTACCCTGCTCTGTGCCCCGACTACCCCTTCTGTGACTCTAACACCTTAGTTAGATTCACCCCAGATGGCATGCCTATCCCTGAATGGGTTTACAACCCCTCCATCCTACCTGTAGCTCCTGCTGAGTAAGTAACAAAATATATCTTCACGCTGTATCCCGCATATAACTGTGTAGGGAACATAGTGTTAAGACACTTCGTTTCCCACGCACCATTCAATTTTCGAGACATTATGTGGTTAGTGGCGAATTCAATCCCGCGCTTTGTCTCTTTACCATAGCAAGGCAATGAAAATAATTCCTCCGGATAGGCATTAAACTCCAAACCGTTGCGTTTACACGCGCAGTGCCTCAAGCGGAAAACTACGTAAACAAGTTAAAAGTTGTTATTAACAGAATTTGTATAATTATTTTATCAACATAAATTATTTTTGGTAATATGACATAGTGTGTAACTAATTCTTCGAAGTCTACGTATTCAAAAAANTCATCGTCTGCGTTGTCGCCGTGGTAGCGCTCGCTCGCGAGTACCCGGCCGGCCTCCACCCTGCTGTGTGCCCCAACTACCCCTTCTGCGACACTAACGCCTTCGCTAGATTCACCCCGGAAGGCATGCCTATTCCTGAATGGGTTTACAACCCCTCCATCCTACCTGTAGCTCCTGCTGAGTAAGTAACAAAATATATCTTCACGCTGTATCCCGCATATAACTGGTGTGTGTGGTTAGTGGCAGAATTCAATCCCGCGCTTTGTCTCTTTACCATAGCAAGGCAATGAAAATAATTCCTCCGAATAGGCATTGAACCCCCAACCGTTGCGTTTACACGCGCAGTGCCTCAAGCGGAAAACTACGTAAACAAGTTAAAAGTTGTTATTAAAAGAATTTGTATAATTATTTTATCAACATAAATTATTTTTGGTAATATGACATAGTGTGTAACTAATTCTTCAAAATCTATGTATTAAAAAAAAATTTATCTATATTCATGATATTTAAATTTACTATAATTTAAGCATAGTAGATAGTTTTTTTATTTTACGATTCTTTTTTTACAGCCCCAATGCCAATATTGCCGCTAAATACCCCGCCAACTTGAACCCCGCGGAATGCCCCAACTACCCCTACTGCTGGTGAACAGTTTAGTCGCAGCGTGCCTTCCGGATTTACTTGTTAATGACAGATTCTACAAAACGTCGACTTGATTTTTTTTCATCTGTGGCAATAGCCTTATATTATTTAAACTAGAAAACTACACTCATTAACAATGTACTGCCATATTTTTCTGTACCTTATTAAATTTGTACATAAACATAGCTGATTTTTGCTCAGCATCTTGTTGTTTTGTAAAAAATATGTAAAAGCTGTAAATAAATACGGTATAATAAAAATTGTTTTTGAAACTTAATTCCCAAAACATTTACTTAGTAATTATTTTGTGTCAAAATTCTAAAATATATAAGTATCAATAGAATTTCGCATACAATAATCCTTACAAATATATAAAAATAATTTAATATCAATAATACTTAAAAAATCGTACAAACTCGAGTTGGGCTCGCCCACCGAAGATTCCATACAAAGAATGCGTCATAAAAAGTGAATAAAACATGTATTAGAATATGCATACCAAATTTTTCATTTGATACCTCACTTAAAGTAGCGGCTATAACACGAAATCGGGTAAGATTTCGTGTTATAGCCGCCTTTAATGCTATTATTTTTTAGGATATACAGAGTTTTCAGATTCCTAACCTCGTAGTGCCTGTAGATATCAGCTTCAAAATTGCCGATAAACTTACTTAGAGAGAGACAGACGAATAACAAAGTGATCTTATAAGGGTTCTTTTTTTCCTTAATATATATGAACCCCTAAAAATATTCATAATAGCGTTGGTATTACCAACATATTATTTATTACGAAAAAAGAAACTAAACTAGATGACAGCGTTGAGTTCCGCCATTTAACACATGTTGTCCCTAATTCAAGTGGAACAAGTGGTGGAAAACGGTGTGTCTCAACACTTACTTCTCTCTGCCTATTCAGCTATGTGCAAGATATGTACATCATAAAACAATTACAAATGTATTGAATGTTTTCATACTTATCCCAATTTTTTTCTTGTTATCTTAGCTATCTTTTAACCTCCACGTCAATTAGATAACTAACATTTTTATTTACTAATTTGAAGCATATATGACATAATTAGGGCATAGATTTTTGCTATACATGATAAATATCAAGTTCAAATCGTTAATATTTATCGTTTTCTTCCATTATCATACTGAGCGTAAGAAAAGGGGAGGTCCATGTCCACCCCAAAAATTTTCGCAACCAGAAATGAAAGCTAAAATATTTAAAAGTTTTCATAACAATATGTATTTAAAATAAGTTAAACAAGTTTTCAAAAGTTTTTACTAAATTCAGAAACTCGAAGAACTCGAAGTAAGAGGGGGAGCTGGGCCGGTCGTGCCTACCCAAGAATAGTCTCCAAATATTTTACTATTACCAAATTTGCCCCGAAAGAAACAACGTTTGGTTATAAATAAAATAAATAAATCAGCTTCACGCTGTACCCCGCACACGGCAGGGTAGGCAGAGGAATACTAGTGTAAAGACATCCTGTTCCCCACTTTCCACCGAATTCTGGAGACATTACGTGTTAATATGGTAATAATATATTCAAATATACACATATATATCTATTACAAAATGGAATTATTACCTTTTGTTTTTGTACCTATTTAGTTATCATCATATTTTAATTAAACCCACTACAATAAAAATAAATGCAAAAAATTCATGTGAATAAAGAAAGTCTACATTTTTAATAAAATTCGTTTAAAAGATGTCACTACGAATATGACAAGTAAACAAAATAGACATGGCTATAAATTATTCACTTATTTATTTTTTTTATTATTAACTTTTGCTAGGCAAAGATCTGAATCAAAAAGATGATTTTAAATAGGAGTGGAGGCCTCGCAATTAGTATATAACGGCGCGAAACTGTCGGTAAATTATCAGTCTCACTGTTAAGTCGAGAGGATATACAACCATGTACGCTAAACTGGTGAGATTGTTTATTATTATTATTTATTTATTTATATATAATAATATATATTTAAATATAATATATTACTAATGTTTTTAGGCTGTATGGTGTTTTGTAGCCTGTATGGGCAGTGGTCTTAGCTTACTTATTACAATTAAAAAAAAAATAATTTCAAATTAAATGAACAATATACACATTTTGTAAAGTGACTACATAAAAATATTTATTGCGTATTTTTTATGAAATTATTTTAAATTATTGTTGATTTCTTATAATAGTTATTTTATGCCAAATCAAGTTCTTCCATTCGTTTTGTCTATTTATATATTATATAGACATACAGACTAAATAAAAAAAGACATTAAGATCAATATAGTCTATATATTTAAGTAATTTAATTTTTTTTCATGTGCATCAACATATACGTATAATTATTTCATTATATCAGTATAATTATTTCATTTACTTTCTGTCTATACAAAGATAACTTTTAAAAAATTTTTAGTAAAACTATTTCACTATTCTGAAAAAATATTTATTCTATACAAAATTTGAATGTAAGTAAGTATATGTCAAATTTTGTAACCACTGCGCTACACAATTCTTTAATTGTTTATTATATAATAAAATATAATAGAATTTAATATAACATTACCTAAGGTAATAAAATCCGGATATATCGCTTCAGTGAATTTTACAGAAACAAAAGTTATTCGTTGCTCAACCATTTTTTTTAATATTACACTCGTTTCGTGAAATTGATACCGTAAATAGTTTCTTTTTTCAAACTATATATAAGCAGTAAATACTTGTTCTTTTTTATATAGGTTTTTTTTAACTTATTTTTTTTGTTTTAGCACAGAAAATTTCAATTGTTATGTAGATTTTTTATTCACTTCTATGCTAGGATTATGTGGAATATATATTGTATAGTCGTATGTCAACGTTTTTATCGATTTGTAAATAATTTAAGATATATTTCGGAACGGCTGACATTATATTAATATTACAACAGAGGAGTTGGTTTGTTTGAATATGCTAATCTCTAAGACTGACTTTTTAAAATTGTAAACATTAATTAGACAAATCTCATGTAAGTGATTGTAAAGTCTTTTTTGAGAAATAAATAACTTTAAACCTAATCTCAGGAACTACTGGCTCGAATTGAAAAATTGTTTGTGTGTGATTGTACACTTATTGAGAAATTTTTACTTCACGCTGTATCTCGTATACAGTAAGGTAGAGGGAACCTGGGAACCTAGTTAAAACATTCCGTTCCCATTAAGAGACTTCCGTCCCCACTTTCCGCGGAATAAACTAGCTAAATTATAAAATTATAAATACTTTTATAAAAACTTTTTCTCCAAATGAACCGCAACGGCAATAACAAATCAATGATCAAATTACAATGAACAATACAATATAAGACATGACACACGATAGTTACCATTCGATACGAAATACGGTTTTTGCGCAAACTCGTGATATGCACCATTTAGTTTGACAGTGTAATAAATGATTAATTATATTGCATAGAGGCGGGAAGTTGCCGAAAATTGTATACACTTCTAATTCTTTATTAGAGACCGTCTGGACCGTCAACCCGACGTTTGTGGATTCGATTCCCACCAGAGCTAGGACCAGGTTACCATCTTTAAAATTATAATTTTCTCTTCAATAACATTCCAATTACAGATCCAATTTCAAAATACGAAATTTTTCGAGTTTGGGGTTAAAGCGGATAAAAGAGTGCCTCAACACTAGATTTTCTATGCCTAACCTTCTCTAAATACGTGGATTTTTTCTAAATTATTAGAACAGAATATAATTCAAAACATTTACTTGACACCCGTTCCTAACGACAACCGTCTAATGCTAATTTAATCGTAATAAATATTATCAGTTTCATTGTATCGCCCACATATTGCCTAACTAGTTAGGTGCACTAATATTGTTTACGTTTTGACTGTAATCTAATAACTTGTTGACATTCCTTGTGAATTCAATTGTGTTGGANTTATAAATACTTTTATAAAAACTTTTTCTCCAAATGAACCGCAACGGCAATAACAAATCAATGATCAAATTACAATGAACAATACAATATAAGACATGACACACGATAGTTACCATTCGATACGAAATACGGTTTTTGCGCAAACTCGTGATATGCACCATTTAGTTTGACAGTGTAATAAATGATTAATTATATTGCATAGAGGCGGGAAGTTGCCGAAAATTGTATACACTTCTAATTCTTTATTAGAGACCGTCTGGACCGCCAACCCGACGGCTGTGGATTCGATTCCTACCAGGACCAGATTACCATCTTTATAATTATAATTTTCTCTTCAATAACATCCCAATTACAGATACAATTTCAAAATACGAAAATTTTTAAGTTTGGGGATAAAGCAGATAAAAGAGTGTCTTATCACTAGATTTTCTATGCCTAACATCTCTAAATACGTGGATTTTTTCTAAATTATTAGAACGGAATATAATTCAAAGCATTTACTTGACACCCGTACCAAACAACAACCGTCTAATGCTAATTTAATCGTAATAAATACTATCCGCTTCATTGTATCGCCCACATATTGCCTAACTAGTTAGGTGCACTAATATTGTTTACGTTTTGACTGTAATCAAATAACTTGTTGACATTCCTTGTGAATTCAATTGTGTTGGATATATTTAAAATGTCAAAACTCTATTACTTTAAAAGTATTTTTGATATGATATTTTTTCAACATTCGTTGCAATGGACAATTCCTATTGCGTGAAAGTATCTCTTTTTACAGTAGACACTTTTTTCTTCGTGTGTTCTACAACGTGACATCCGCGAAGCTTTTGGTGCTTAACTGGCATAATCGGAACGCCATAAAGAAAGAATAGAACAATATTTTTATTATTATAAAAATGTTAGCGAAGATTGGAGACGTGGAAATCTTACAAAAACGATAAAATTTTAATGTCCAAATTTTAAGTATAACTGACACAAATTTTAAATTTTAGAAGAAGACATTATTTAATTTCCAAATAAATTTATAAAATACTTTCGGATCAAAGTTTATCAATAACTCAATAAGTAACTGTGAATATCATCTCAAAACAGATTAATAATTATCATTACATTAAATATAATAAAATTAGTTTTAATTTTGTCTTAATGGTATTTTATTGATACAACACAAATTTAAATGACATAAAAGATTACTTAATCATATACCATTTTTCAACAGTTCATCGTCTGCGTTGTCGCCGCGGTAGCGCTCGCTCGCGAGTACCCGGCCGGCCTCCACCCTGCTGTGTGCCCCAACTACCCCTTCTGCGACACTAACGCCTTCGCTAGATTCACCCCGGAAGGCATGCCTATCCCTGAATGGGTTTACAACCCCTCCATCCTACCTGTAGCTCCTGCTGAGTAAGTAATCAAAATATCTTCACGCTGTATCCCGCTTATAACTTGGTAGGCAGCTTAGTGTTTCTCACGCACCAATCAATTTTTGAAACATTGCAAGTTTAGTTACGTAACTCAATCCCGCGCTTTTTCTTGTTATCATAAGTTTTAGGATTATTTTTAATAATATTGTTCTTTTTTTTTACAGCCCCAACGCCAATATTGCCGCTAAATACCCCGCCAACTTGAACCCCGCGGAATGCCCCAACTACCCCTACTGCTGGTGAACAGTTTAGTCGCAGCGTGCCTTCCGGATTTACTTGTTAATGACAGATTCTACAAAACGTCGACTCGATTTTTTTTATCTGTGGCAATAGCCTTATATTATTTAGTAGAAAACTACGCTCATTAACAATGTACTGCCATATTTTTCTGTACCTTATTAAATTTGTACATACACATAACAAGCTGATTTTTGCTCATCGTCTGGTTCTTTTGTAAAAAATGTGTAAAAATTGTAAATAAATACGGTATAGTAAAAATTGATTTTGAAACTTATTGCCCCATTTACTAAGTAATAATTTTGTATGAGAATTTAAAAAATATAAAACATCTTCATTAACCTAAAAAAAAACTTTATACTTATATTAATATAATAATAATAATTTCTTTTTATTTTTATTAATTTGTTTTTATTTTTGAAATTCTAATGTATAATATTAGAAAAAAAATAATAATATTAAAAATACTTCAAAATTAATAACAAACAGATTTATTTCGGAGAAAAACCATTCCCATGATCTGAATTAAAATTTATTACCTCCCTCTATACACGAAACCACTGCACCATAAAGGTACATCCCAAAAACAGGTGTAAGTATTTATACATTGCAATGCATTGTATTATAATCGTCATTAATTTTGGCGTCGCAAGGACGAGTATCCGAACAGGTCGCCCGCGGTCGCCCGCGCTGTCAACAGTTTCTTAATTATGGCGCGAAATGAATATAAATCGATTACTTGATATAATAAAAATGTACCGACACAGTACACAGATAAATAGTTTTGGTTTTTAATAAAAAAAATAATGAAGAAATATAATATGTATATTTAACATTTAAAGAATTAAAATGTCAGTTTTGTTTGTCTTTTTAAACGGTTTTGTTTTTATATTATCAATAACTTTTTTTAATTAAAATTTATCTTTAAACATAAATTTATATTTTAGCTTCAAATTTAATTCTACATATACGGACATGGCAGACATTCCATTCTCCGCTTTTCGCTGGATTTCGAGTCGCTTCTTTCAGAAGGAAAATATGAAAATAATTCAATTTGTCTAATAAGAGTAATAGGGAAAGATTCCACAGCCATTGTGATTACTAAAAAACTGAGCCTTTAATAACACCATTAAAAAATCATAACGTCGAAACGATACTAGTAACAAAAAATTTAAAAAAATACAATTGAAAGAAAAGATTGAGACTTAAAGAAAAAAAATCAAACTAAAACGTGTAAATAATTTAATTGAAACAAAAATATTCATTGCGCATGAGCAGAATATTTTGTTTCCAATTAGGCGACACAAGGACGTCGTCTAAACGACTTTGCTATCTACAATTACAATAAGAAAGCAGAAATGATAGGGTAATTGCCGAGTAAATAGGGAAATTTATATTATTTTAGATTCATTCTGTATCCCGCATATAGCAGAATAGGTAAAGGGAACCTATTATTGACACTCCTTTCCCCGCTTCCCACCAAATTTGTGTTACCCGTGAGTGAAAATCGAATCCAGAACCACGGTGCCACGACGACCTCAATGATGAATTATAATGACCAAAACGACATTAAATTTTAATCGTTCTTTAATTATTTTAACACGCCTACAACCTTATTAAAAAATAAAATTTTTACATTGACTTCATAGAATATGCAGGACATTGGGAACTACATATCAGACGGTAGAGAAATGTGATCAATTATAATTAATTAATGCAATGAGTCGGCAATGAAAACTATGTTATATGAATATATTAAAAAATCTACTTATAAAATAATCTGCTTGTGCTATTTAATTTGTAACTATAACATTTATAATTTTTCTTTTGGTTCATACATACGAATATTCATATAAAAAAAATCATGTCTTATAATATATATATATATATATATTAAGAATGATAGGTTTCCCATTTAAAAAATAATATTTTTCAGAGAACCAAAATCACTCACGCATTTTATACAAAAATGTTAAAAGATTATAGGTATTTATGCGAAAGAAATTGAATATTATATTCAATAATTAAAAATTGGATCCGTGACCGTGACCTTAATGGGCTATTATGCTACCATCATCGTAGCTGTCATTATTGACGTACAAAATTTCCCGCGTAATTTTGACAGTTGCTTAATTATGAAGGAAACAAAAGATGGATATATTCTTTATTTGGAAAGTAATTATATTTAAGAAATGTGTTTAAAAGAACAAAGTATGATTTATATAAGAAGTTATGGCGTATAATTACAGTTTTTGTGCGGTTTATACTTTTTAGGTCTTAATAAGATATGCAAGGTGATCTTTATTTTTGTTTATTTATTCACTGGTAAAAGTTAATTTTGAATTGGGTGTAAATGAATGATATTGTTTTAAAATATTATTTAATTTAATTTAATATAATAATTATGGTGTAGATATAAAAGAAAATCATATCTTTAACTTTTTTGTATTCAATTTATAAGCCCTTAGCTTTATTTAAATGTAATGCTCAATTAAAAAGATTTTAAATTAGTTTAATTAATAAATAATGGCAGAATAGACGCGGCCTGACACCTAATGTGATTACACTCTCCATATAAGCGGTGTATGAAAATAGTACATGAATATAATCTTATTAATTATGCAACACGCCTAAGCCATGAGTAACCTGCAAGGGTACAAAACCTTTTTAGGTACTATACTCGAAAGAACATAGAATAATTAATGTGAAAGAATAATCTCTTAACCTTTTATTTATATACTTATGGATATCAGAAGTGCCTTATAGGGGAACAATGTCTTAACAGTAGGTTCCCAAGGTCTCTCTGCCTACCCTGCTGAAAAAAAATCCTTTACGCAAACATTAATGAGACGTCGTGGGTTCAATTACCACTCGGAAGTAATAATTTTTATTTTCTGTAAAAAATTGCGCAGCGTTGGACTCCGCCTCTCCCCGCATGTCTCAAATTCAAAAGAAAAGAGGAGAACGAAGTGTCTTGTGAAAGGAAAGAAAAGAATACGAACCCTCTACCCTAGGTACATGCGGGAAACGCACTGGAAGATTACATGAGTGACATTTCTATATATCCAATACAATATTTTATTCTATGACAATGCATTTATCTAGCTTTCGACCTAGAACCGTGAAAGGAATCTTCTTTCCTGTGTAAAAAGTATAATTACCATATAAGAGAAAATAAGATGCAAATTATGATTCATTTACTTAATGACACGTTTCATATACTTAAAGCAAAACATGGTTTATTTAAATAGATTTTTTGTCCACATATAAAATGAATTTTGATTCATATGTAAAAAAGCACAGTAATTTTTATGTTATGTTAGGTAGTATTATATGCGGCGCTTGCTTGTGGTACTAACGTAATATTTAACGAATAAATGTTTATTCTAGTTACAATTTGCATTGCCTTCAGAATTCAGCGGAAAATGAGGAACGGAGTGCCTTAACACTAGGTTCCCTCTGCCTACCCTTTTCTGTGCGGGGTACAGCGTGAAGCTAAAAAAATATTTATCGAATAGTTCCCAGCTCTGACTACACACAGTAACTGATTATCCCATTAGATCAGTGGGAAAACTTGACAATATTTTTAAAAATATTTGCATAATTTGACATGCCAAATACATTTACTTACGTCAATTATGAGAAAATACGACCGCAAGTTAAAATAATGCGCTAAAGTATTGAATTTAAAAGTTGATTGTATATTTATATGACACTCTGTGAATATAAGGATGTCGTTAATTGATTCCTTGTATTTTTATTTTATAATTATGTATACGTTTCCTACATTTTATAGAACATACAGACATACAATAAAATATTTAGGTATATACAGAAGAACAGTGGTGCAATGAGACAATGTACTAATACCACGAAAAATCTAAAGCTTTTTATGTCATAAAGAGAAGTATGTATTGGAAAGTACCCTCTTTTTACCAAGCTAGGTGCGGGATACAGCGTGAAGGAAAAAATAAAAAACAATAACCATTTTACTACGGTACCCAAAAATTTAATTTACAATTTTAATAATGAATGTTCCCTTAAAGGCCGTATACATACATATTATGTTGAACGGGAAATATCAAGTGTCATAGTTGTTTTTTGCATCGACGAGATCGATGAACAATATTTTGTACCAATCAAAAGTCAAGAATTATTTTTACTTTAAATTAGAGTGCAGTCACTATGTTTTTATGTTCGGCTCTTTTTTAACCGACTTTAAGAAAAAAATAATTTCAGTTTGACGCGTACACACGTCTGTAATATTATTGATACTAGCTAAAGAAATTGCTAAAGAAATTGAGACCAGTCCAAGCCAGTGGCGCAGTAGCGTAAGCCTGCTTCTGTAAACACTACAGTTTGCGAGTTCGATTCTGAAATTAAATAAGTATTTAATAACTTCATTTCCCCGCTCTATAACACACAATGTCGATAAATCAGCGAAAATTGAGAAATGAGCCAAAGAGAACCTGGGAATCTAGTATCAAGACATTCTGTTCCCCACTTTCCACGTTCTCAATCTCAATTCTCGAGGTATTGTGTATTCAGTAGCGTAACTCAACGCCGCGCTTTGCTTGTACAGACATTATGCAACAATAATTTTGTCGATCCTTTATTCTTGTGTAATATGCGGACGATTAATTGGTATACGTAAAAAAAAGTTTTGTAGAAAACTTTTTTTTTACCTATATTGTAGAATATCGGTTACGCCATTTTAATATTTACCGACACACCTAAATGTCTTTTGATACTACCTATTCGATGATTATTTATACGCCATAAATGTAGTGCAATGAATGTTATTACGAACAAACATACTTTAATTCAAGGCTTTTTATTATTTAGATATTTATTTGATTTCCGCGTTATAAAATTTAACGTTTCGACCGGTTTATAAAATAATCTCTCTTTATATTATCTATGTTATTTCGTAATTCATTATAAATATCTTGCAATTTCACAGATTTTATTGATTACAATTAAATACTAACTATTTTTTTAAGAAATGCATTTATTGTTGTAGGCTTTAAAGAAAACTGTCTCGCATAAAGGTTAAATATTTAGAAAAATTTCATTCTTTTCAATAAAAAAATAAACAATAGTAAAAATTCACGCTGTAAATAAAATAAAGTAATGTTCTTTATTTTCTTCATAATAAAGATTATTCCAAAACAAAAGAAACAGAAGGACGCCTCCCATTAACCAATTCAGGATACACCTTATTAAATCTCTTTATTTTATATTTTTTTATGTTCTCCTCCATTAACTGTATATTCTGTTGTTCTTCTAGAAGTTTCTGGATTTCCACCATAATGTCGGTGTCAGCCATATTGGTAATTTCAATTAAATTGTCTAGTTTGACAGCTATGGCGGCGCAATTTTCTGATGAAAGCTAAAATTTGCAAACAATAAATAATTATTTTTAATTAATTTAATATAAAATGTAAAGTAGTACAGTAAAAACGACGAACTTTTGGTTATTATACAGTCGGGTCCGTGATGAAAATTCTAAAGTCCTAAAACGATATCTTCTCTAACTAAAATAACTTCAGGACGGGCACAACTTGTCAACCGTTCTATACTCAAAAGTGTCTATTACCAATTTATCACCACTAGTCATTTAATCGGTACCTTAATACCAGTTTTATCGTAAATAATTTACTTTAAAAAAGTAGCTTTATATTTTATAAAATCCATAATATAAGTTGTGGCCCTGGACCAATACGTTCTCCATATAAAGGATTTAGTTATTTTATAATAACACTAGCGGACGCGCGCAGCTTCGCTTGCGTATTTAAGGGTGAATTCTAATAACCCATGAAACATGTGTTCAATGAAATATTTTTAAGAGTCTAAATTTCAAATTTTATAAAAATCGGTGGCGATTTAAAG
>JAKRZM010000791.1:84628-223496 GCA_036379175.1 Heliconius cydno galanthus | reverse complement strand
ATAACGAAAATATTACAAATATGAGAAAAAAAAAGTATCCTATGTTCATCCCGGGACCCTCAAGTATCTCTATATGAGTATTTTATCACAATTAAATTAGCGGTTTGGCCCTGATTGCGGAAAAGACAGACAGACAGACAGACAGACAGAGTTACTTTCGAATTTATAATATAGGTATGGATACGATACAAACTTTTTTCACAATATTCTCAAATTTATTCAAATCAACGAAGTTAATTTCTTTAGACTTTAGCCAGGCATAGTGGTTCTCATCATTTCTTCTCCGAGCAAGATTAGCCTCTTTAATAAGAAGCTCGATCTGGAAAGGCGCCTGATTATTTAATAAAGCAATAACTTAAATATACAAAATTGATTTGCATATTTTGAATTACTTTTACTTTTTACAAAATAAAATATTAAATAATGTATTGTATAATAATAAAAAATTATATATTTAATTAAATTGAAATTTTTATATTCAAAATTATCCCTTGCCACTGAAATAAAGTTAATGAGTTTTTTTAGCTCCCATATTACTATTAAATAGTAAAATAATAAAACTATCAATCAGTGTTTCCAATGTGGACTTAGGTTAAAAATAATATATTGACTTCTTTTAAAGTATGGTATTATCATTAAAAGTTATTTTTTACAGGCTACAAAATATATATATATATATATCGTATCGTATATCTATGAAAATCGTGGAGTCGTGGTGTATTTTTTACCATTTGGGTACATTCATTTTCTACGAAAAACATGAAATTTAAAAGATGAGAAGGAGCTTGACGCTTATCCCGCATGGCGCGGTAGAACGAGGTAAAATATCCTAATTTTGAAGACATAAGTAGTATGTGGAGTGACAAAACTCAATACTGCACTTCCACCAAAGTGGGAAAATTAAAAATAATTCACCTGAGTAGGAATCTAAAAAATAATCTCGAAAAAATAAAATTAAAAGAAAATCTGTCAAATGCTACTTACATATTGTAATAAATCAGATGACGAAAAACTTCTATCAAATACAGATTTACCGCCGAACACCATTTTTACGTGCAACGGGTTTTTATTAATAAAATAAAATGAATAACAACTTTTATTAAATATGAAGTGTGATATGTTATTCATTAATTTTTTATCTCTATAGTTGTATTTGATTTAGATAGGAGTAGGTTTCGTTATTATTTTTCTAATATTAGATTATAAATACCTAATGATTAGGCCAGTCACGGCCCAGGGACCCATTGTAAACGCGGCTGGTTGTGGGTTCGATCCCCACTCAAGGAAATGAAATATTTATTTAAATTTAACTTTTTTTTGTTCGTTCAGGGGTCGAGGCAAAGCGCGACGTTAAGTAACGCTACTCATCACACACTGCCTCTAGAATTCACGGAAAAAAAAAGAATTAACTGTCTTAGGTCCCCTCTGCCTGCCTGACCCTGCTAAATACGGGACACAGCGTACAGCTGACTTAATTTAATTTTTAATCAATATCTACATATTTTCATACATAACTAGCATTTATCTGCGGCTTCACCCGCGTCTTAACTTAGCTTCAAGTTGTCTCCCTACCGGAGTAGTCAGAGAGAACGGAGCGCCAAACGCTACGGTCTCTACATACATTTTTCGCCTCGTTCACTATCATCAACCTCTTCATACATGCCTTCCGGGAGGTCCTCATTCTTTTTACGTGATCTTCCTCCAGTATCTTGAATACTGTGCTTTAGAAGATCAACAGACGTCGCCCCCTACAACTTACATCTTTAGATGTAAAAAACTATGTCTACAAAATCTATAAATGATAAGAAATTTTAATACAAATTACAACATTAGAATTATAATAAAACACATTTTTATATATTTTTTTCTTTTATTTTAGTGCAATAATTTAAGTAAATTAAAACATCACAGTGATTTTTGGGCATAATGTCTAAATATACTATTCGATAATCAACGCAACCATTGTTCATAGGTATTATTCATCATCATCATCATCATGAAAATCAGTTCATTTATTTACAAGACCAACTGACGTCACAGGAGAGCAACATGGCGTCCAGCGTTATCGTAGAAGTAGCGAAAAATTTTAAATTGTAAAAATTAAATGCAATTTACGGCACTCATAATAAATGAATAATTTATTTATATATTATATAGCGGTTTATTAGGATCGAATTAAGACATTTTAAAAAATCATTGTATTTTTTCTTTGCCGTACGGCCACATAGACAAGGCCGGTATAAATCTTAACAAAAAACTCGGTCTTATCGCATTTAATATGAAATGTAATGAATAGTAGCGAAACGCACTAGTTTTAGTGATGTTCTCTTTTAGTTGTTTGAAAACGTACATCGATATTACGGTTGCAAATAATGATATTATTAAAGATCGATTTTTTGTGTAATGGCGATACCTGAAAAAAGAATTTTTTAAATTTAATTTATTAAATATACGAATGTTGCACGAAAGTTGTGATTTGGATGCTTATTCGTTGGAATGATTGGATTCAAATTATTTCCATTTCACAGTTCAGTTTAACACAAAACGGCGCTAAGTTCCGCCACTCGAAGATACAATACAGAAAGATCAAAAATTTTAATACAAAATAAAAATCTAACAAAGCCGCAGTGACGTAGTGGCACTGTATCTAACTGTAAACGCGACAGTTGTGGGTTCAATTGTAACTCCAGATCATGTCCAGGTCATTAATTTTCATTTCCTCGTTCTGGTAACAAGATGAAGAGCGACATTGAGTACCTCTATTCATCACTCAAAGTCTTGAAAATGAGGCGTTGCGTGGTTGTCGTGGTATCTTAACACTATGAATCCACTTCCTACCCTGTTACAGCGGGATTTGCGGAATACAGCGTGAAGTCCACAAAAAATATACTTACATAGCAAAATCAGGCGTGGCAGATAATGCCAATCCTAATAAATTAGCAGTATATAGCACTATACCGAACATTGGTGTCGACGACACTTGGATACTGTCCGGTTTTTGACACCAGCGGAACGCCTGTAATAATGAATAAATGTTTGATATACCGTGCAGATTCAAAATGTATGTGTTAAATGTGTAATACGCTAATTCACTAAATAAAAAAATAAATTTAAAAAAAAAAATATTAAATTTTTTAAAAAAATTACAAAAAATCTACCAATTTGATATTAATTCCTAACTGCGTCAAATTGACGTGTATCTTTGATACATTTTTTTTTTTTTAACCGACTTCCTTAATGAGGAGGTTATCAATTCGACTGTATTTTTTTAAATCATTACACAAGACCAGACTACAATAGTAACCACACCGGACAATAACTATGTACATAGAAATAAGCAAAAAAAATAACAAACATCAATTTAATATTATCTTAACTACGTCAAAATCACATTATTCAAATAAATATTTTTTTAAAGTTTTTTTAATTCTTACCAATTTAACAGTATAATGCGGGTCCAGACCACACAAAACCAGGCTATAATAGGTTACCACACCAATCAGTATCGCCGACACAGCGCTCGTTAAGTGCCAGAATGACGCCGTCGTTTGCGTCATATTGACGTGAGGCCCGTAACGCCATATAAAAGGATCAGTTACGTATATACAGAGCGCTGGAGATAAGAAAAGACCTGGAAAAGTATGGAAAATGGTAGGTAAAAACTCTTTTGATCCCTATTATCCCTAGATGAAGATTTTAATATATATTGATGAACGAATAATAATAATTATTATTATATAAAGATATTTGTCAAAAGTACAGACATCAGGCAAAAAACGAATATAACAGACATCCTGGCTCGAATTGATAAATNGAGGCAGCGCTTCTTTTACTGAAACTGCATATAGGGTAAAATATTTCAAACCCAGAATTTAAAAAAATAATCAAGGTACCTCAACGGTTTGGACGTAGTATTTTTTTTTCATTTCACGATTTTTATCCATACCTGTATTTCGTGTCACGCACACATACGTATGCAATGTTGCCGCTTTGACAGGTAAGTGTGTGCGTGCCTATGTTATACTTTACAAATGGCGTTTTATTTTAAAACGATAATTTTATTATTTATTTTGTTTGAAAAAAAACTTTTTCATTTTTGAGAATTATTTTTTTTCCGAATGATATTAGGCTTTTATAGAGTAGTTAAAACTGTGGTTTCATTTAAAGTGGTGCTGACAATTCCACCCTGTATATTGATGAACGAATAATAATAATTATTATTATATAAAGATATTTACCTAATAAAGCACCAAAAAAGCATTGATGAGGGAAATGAGTGGCGACGAACATTCTAGCAAGTATCACTGAAACTATACTAAATCCAAATAATGGAAAAGTAATGTGTTTCCACCACCATACTGTCCACTTTCTGTAAAAAAAATATTGGCTTTATTCTTATAACAATCATCAATATCAATTAAAATTTAAAAAGGAAGAAATTTCAGAGCAGAGGCCATACTATTGCAAGGGCAAAAGCTGCAAGCGCAAAATTGGTGCTAAAAAATTTATGTACCTATCATTTAAAATATGAGATATCCACATTACAACCAAGATCAGTACAGATGCTGCGGCCGTTGTGTGACCTGAAGGGTTACCCGGCCCCGTCATACAAGTTTGTTTAGTTTGCATTAGATATGGCTTGTCAGATTTGTAGAATGTTGTCTCTTGTATCCACCAATAGGGACGATCTTCTAATAACCACCTTGAAATTTTAATTTTGAGTTCATTTTAAAAAGGTTAGCTAAATAAATATTAGAATTTTTTATTTAAGAGATCACTGCAGCGCAGTGTCCCAATGTGTGGCTGTAAACGGGGTGACTGTGGGTTCAATTCCCACACGGAAGAATTATTATTTTAGTAAAATGGCAACGGAAGGTCTTAACACTAGGTTGCTGTTGCCTACTCTACAATAGGTGGGATGCAGTGTAAAGCGGAAAAAATAATAGAAATTTAGAAAAGGGATGTCTGAGTCAACTTGGTGGTCTAATATTGCAAGTCACGAAAAAAGGCCCAGTATGGGTATACACAAACACAGCAACAGTCAGTCAGTCTATTAACTTTTTTGTTATATAGCTGAAACAATTGCCTATAAATCATATCATAGGTCTAAATACCTAATATGCAATACAAAATTCTTTACTTACCATTTGATTATAGAATTCAACCATCCACCGAAAGCCATTACAAAAACCAATTGTGTAGCAAATACTGAGTCTATTATTGAAATGAGTGGAAACAATACTTCTATAATATTATGTGAATCTGAAAGTTTATTAACCAGTTCAAAATATCCTGCGTAATCCTTCAACCTGAAAATATACAATGAAGGCAATAAAACATCAAAAATCTTTACTTCTTAACTAATATTGTAGAGCCGAAGAGTTTGTTTGGCTGGATACACTAATCTCAGGATCTGTCCATATTTAAGATTAAAACCATACTTTAACTGCTTTTGAAGAGCTTTTCCCTATTCTAAACCTAAATCTAGCCTTACTATGAAGATGGAACTTGTATGTAGCATTTAGAATATCTGGCATATATTGTTAATATAGGAAGGATTTCAAAACTATACGTAGAAAAAGTATGTTAAGCAGATTTACTACCATTATTTAATATTCAAAAATCGTCTAAGTTGTACGTACGTAACACAAAAAATAAATAAACATATTTTGCAACAAAATGTTGCAAAATATGTTTTAGTGTAAATCAATATTTACCAATACTGGACCAGCTCGATGCAGGATACTCCTAATGCGTATATTTGCTCCATTTTTCGTAATATAGCTTTAGTGGTTTAATTTTACATAATACTGCAGTAATTTCAATTTTTAATGAGGAAATAATTTACGATAATTCAAATCATAACAAGGGAATGTTATTTATCAGGAAGTCGGAAACTGTCAAAAGAATGACATACAAGATTGCAACTTAAGAACATTAAAATTAAAAATTATATCCATTATTACTTTATGTACATATAATAATTTTGCATTCATTTTTATTGTAAATAAATATATATTTCATTTATATTTTTTACTATATTTTTAGTATTTTAAATAGTAGATATGTTTATGGCAAACGGAGTTGCTGTTCCAACTACTCCTTAATAGATGGCGTTTATTTTAATATTAGTTAAGTAACTGAACAAGAGATGGAGACTCTGGCAAACAAAACGAACTCGCTACGAGAATCGAATTAATATAATTATAATAATAATAATATATAATTCTATTTCAAATTAACAAGATAATATATTATTCAATAAGCTATAACGTAAAGGATATAAATAATACAATGTTATTTCAAGATAAAGTTATTTTTAAAAAAAAAAGAAAACAATACGGGACGGTTGTGGGTTCGATTCCTACTCGTGGGAATGCAATATTTTCATTTCCACACTCTGGTAACAAGACAAAGCGCGGCGAGCCACTCAACACAATGCCTCAAGAATTCAACGGAAAGTGGAAACGGAAGCGTTTTGATGGGGACCGGAGCGTCTATAACACTGGCTTCCCAGTTCCTCTGCCTACCCTGCTATGTGTGTAGCGTGAAGCTAAAAAACATCTATGGATATTATAAAAAGTGGCAACTTAACATTTAAAGTAAATAAAACAAGAAATGTATATAACTTCATATCTTTTTATATTTAATATTCATGTACATTGAGCTTATAGTTACTAACATTCAAAATGATGAAAGATTAAAATCTATGAACACTTAATTACCAATAAATTTACATTTTTTTTTACAATATAATCGCTAATGTTAAAAAAGTTCCCACGTCATCGAGTTTTTTATTTACAAATCGGCGGCCATTATACCAATATATGTACCAAACATACTTAATAGGGGAAATTTGATTTTAAAAATTGGTTATTAATATGGAACATGGAAAAATCTTAATTTAATAATTATTGCACGGATTGTTTATTAGTGATCTTTTTTAAATTTTTAATCTAACCGTAACATGTTAAAAAATATTTTTCCGTTTGTAATTTTAACGCACATTTAAACTAACATAAAAAATTAAAAATATTTGTACATAATGGAATGGATTTACAAAATGTCTTTTATACATTTTAAAATAAAGTCTTATCTTGTATTATAATATTATAATTTATTACTATAAAATATTAACTATAAATACTTATAATATTAAAAATGTTCGCCTCTCACATCTCAAATGATGAAAAAATTCTTACCATTTTAATTTTAATCTGTTAGATTATAGAAAGATACATTGTTTAAGTATCTAAATATTAAATCTAAGTTTAAATAAATTATTAATAATCTTAAAAACTTATTTACATATAACATAAATACACATAACATAACACCATAGATTTTGACATGACAGTTGACATCTCATGTCAATCATTTATATACAAAATGGCGCGAAAATTATCATTTAAATAAGTTTAAAATAAAATAATTATGTCTAGACTATTTAAAACTGCCATCTTAAAACTCACTTAAAACTAGTCTTATTTATCAACGTTTAAATTGAAATTTTGGTACGCGGGCCGCAGGTTGTTGTCTGCGTTGACTGGGGAAGGTGGGGTCGGTGGGATATAGGGATATCTCGGGTAGGGAGGGTATGGGTAAGGGTAACCGGAGGGTAATAATTGAGGGTTATGGAAGGGAGGTAAGAGGGCAGGGGAAGGATAACCGTAGGGAAGTCCCACAGATGATGCGGCAGCCTGTAAAATAGACGCGGCGAAGGCAGGGTCGCTGTAAACGGCGGCGTACGGCCAGGCCACTGCTATGCGTTGCCTTTTGTCTTTCATTCGACGATTTTGGAACCATACCTGTTGGCAAAAGAAAATTTAATTAGTAATTTTAATCATTTATTCATAAAATTCAATTATTAAAGTGAAAACAAACATTCTAGCTTTTATACGTGTGATATGCCATAGAAATTTTATCGTCTGCCATGTCATATGTTAATTCAAAATAAAATAATAAAACAAGTCCTACAGCCATAAAGAATTCGAAAAACACTATTAAAACTGGAATCAGACCAATAAACGGGTATCAATAAATACCTAATGTGTTATCACTCAGATTTATTTCGACGATCATTCTTACATTTACAGCTGAGCTGAGCTGTACTTCACACACTATCGCTAATTAATTACGTATTATATACATTAAAATATATTATTGCGGCGGAAAATTCATATAAAATATCAAATTTATTCACATTTCGAGGTTAAAATTAGCATTTGTGCAAATAATGGAATTGTAAAATTGAAATGTATATATTTTTTACATGATTGCATTCTAATAACATTTTCTACTATAAACAAAATGTAATTGAGTAGTTAAGTAATAAGTATTGTATATTAATAGTCATTTAATATTAATATGTTAATTTTATCCGACGGGTGGTTACCGTGTAACTACCGTACTATGTATAAGTGTCTTAAAAATAAATAGTATCTAACAGTAATACTACTTTACAGTTTATTTCCCTCAAAAAAGAGATAAGATACAAAAATCAAATTTTTCTATCATTAATATTATGTTTCCAAGGGGGTCCGAAAAGATTTTTTTTTTATTATTATTAAAAAAGCTAAGCTAATAATAGATATACTTATTTAGATTTTTTTGGAGTTAATCCAGAGTGTGGAATAACACTTTAAAAATGTCAAAAATAAATAATACCTGAATACTGAAAATGTGTAAATGCTACAAAATATTAACATTATTTAAGAAAACATAGTTATTTTATGAAAGTGCACTAACGGTATATTAAGCGAAAACAATCGTACGGTAAGCAAAAACATTAAAAGCAATACTAAAATCATTAAAGCAGTTATGGCCGTTTACAACAAATGCCTAAATAAATACCCAAAGAACCTTTAAAACGCCTTTTGTGCGAATACAGTATAACGTGTTAATTGACGGGAATTTTGCAGTAAAATTGCACGCAAAATGGCCGCCTTATGTTATGTCATAACCAAAATTATTACTTTCTACTTGTCTAATGTGTTAATACATACAGCCGTACAGCATTATTATACGTATTTTAATAAGAAAATGCAAAATAGGCGGGAAGTAGGGAACCGGTTTTCTGTTCTGTCTTTTTATTTTTAGCACACTGGTTCTCTATTTTTATTTTTTTAAGGCACTGAAATGCATAATAAAAATTAAAAGAACATTTCAAAATTACACTTTTTCAATATCATATTTTTTCTCATACCGCAATAAAACTTCATTACAATAAGCAAACACACGAAATCTCTAAGTTTATAACGCATCAAATGGTAGCCGCGGTTCAATTAAATAGTTTTTAATTGGTATCATCGCACCATAAAACAGATGCTCAACCAAAGACAACTGATGTTTATAATTTATTTTCTAACATTTTAGTTGAATACATGTTAGGAATGTGAAAGAAAAAACTGAACAAATTAAATTATTCATATATAGAGTAGGTACCTAAATGAAAGTAAGTACTTAATATTCTCCATTTGACTATAAATGCTATAAAATATTTTAATAAAAATAATTTAAGTTTGTACGCAAATTGCCAATAACACCAAGCAAGACAAATTTAACGAGAATACAATATTTACATACAAAGAAATTAGCCCTAAGCTCTACCTAATCATAATACAATAAAACAAAAAGAACAAACCAACCAAAATGAACTTGTCTAGCACTCGATAAAAGGCGCAGTCAATCCTTCACATCTACAGTTTACTAATGATAAGCCTCTTTTATACTTTTTGTAATCTTCAAAATGTTCTTTTCGGCATTAATGTTCATTAGCGTCGCACAGCTACTGAATAATTCGGTCGGTTTCTTTTATTAATGCACATCAACAAATTAGCGTGAATGTAAAATTTGAATGAGCTATAAACACGTTTCTTACCGGTTTTCTTTTTTTTTATTTAGTGGAAGTGATAATTGACATTATGACTCGGCGGCCAGTGTTTACGGAGAATTTGAATTTAAATTGGCGTACGGTATTTGAATGTGGAATTAATTATGTTATATTGGAACAGAGTGAAAAATGATTTGAGAATAGTAACGTTAATGAATATTATTTTGATTTTTTTATTATTTTAAATGAAACTATTTAACCGGATTAATCGCGTGTAATTTAGTTTAAAACATTTTTGAAAATCTAATGTTTCGAACACTTTGCAGTAGGCCGTGGTCACGGGTAGACTAAATATACATACGCGATTTAAAATGTGTAATAATTTATTTTCTTTTTAATTTGGCATTGCTAACTCAATAAAGATTTTTGTGTAATTTAAACGATTGTAATACTTAAGCAATTGTGATTTTATGTCACTTCAATGGCACCATTACTTCACTGAAATTACTTTTTATCAATCGTATTCAAAGAAAATCCCTCTTTAAATTATTTACTTACCTACTCGTGTACAGATCTAAACATAACGTTTACCTAATAATAAATTGTCACATCTAGTCATAATATATTTACGTGTAAGCAATTAATACAGGTATTATTTGAATCTAAACTGCATTTGTTATCACATTTTTCTTTTTATGTCAATATAACATTACAAGTACGAAAGACACAAATGTCAGAAACAAGTTCAAATTGTTTCACATGTTAATATCGTGTTTCTGCGTATTAGCGAAACAACATAAATTGTACGTGATGGAAATTATTGGGGCTCTAATTGAAGCATCATACCGTAGTTGTAAAACACTAAACAACGTTTGTAAATAGGACATAGGCTTCGTCCACAATGGATAGCAAAACTTGTAGTTGTAGGTATCGCTCATATTGGGCGGTGATAGTCAGTTTTAGCCAAATATATACCTATTGTATTTTTAAATAACCTATTTAATTGTAGTAAGTTCGTGAATTTTAATTAATAATATGTTTTAAAAATAATAATCAACAGATAAATAATAAATTCTACATATGACTCTACAGATAATTAATAAATTCTACGTAAAACTTTACTTAAGTTTAAACGTATTACATAAGAATAATTTTCACTAATTCAATATTTTTTGACAATTTCATTTGTAAATAACTTTTGAAACACTACAGATAAAATACACTGAGAACATTGACATCAACGTCAGATGACAAACGTAGGTTATAATTGAAAACAGAGAGCCTTATACTGATTTGACATCTTTTGAAAGTGCCTTGAAGCTCGATATTAATATTTAATATGTCGTATTACGAAAACACGTCATTTTATGAATGATTCAGGTCACGATGTGGGTGGGTTGTGAAACAGTTACAAAATGAAATGTATGTAGGTATGGATGTGTGGGCTTTTCAGCTAAATATTATGAAAAGTTTTGTCAAACAATTAGGTTCTTGTGACCTTCGATTTTTCTAAACAAAACTTTCGAAGCTGAAGGCGTTAAGGAGCATAAGCATATGAATCTATACTCTACAAATAATATTACAAAGCTAAAGCATTTGTTTGATTGTACGCGCTAATCTCATGAAGTACCTACTGATTTCAATTGAATAGAATAAAATTTGCATGTAACTTCAAAACATTCTCTTGCATCAATTAAATATTTTATTACACAAAAAAAAAAACTAAATTAAACAGTTTTTACCTTAATAGTAGATTCTGGGAGCTGCAACTGTGCCGCAAGTTCACATCTTCTCGGTCGCGATACATAATTTTCTTTCATGAACTCCTTTTCTAGACGCGCGAGCTGTTCTCGAGTGAACGCTGTGCGGTATCGCCTGTGTAAAAAAATATTATTAGTAAATAATAATGAAGGGAACATAATTATTTATTTTAATTCAGGACAAAAATGAAGGTAGTAAGTAGTAAAGTAAATTTTATATAAGTACTTTAATGAAATTAAGTATTTGTCATAAACATTTTATTTTTTACCTTATGTTAGGGTCCGGTGCTGAGCTAGATGTGTTGATTGGTTCTGATTGCGGACTTAAAGATTCTGTGGACAAAAATTAATATTAGTATTTTGAATGAAGTACCGTTTTATATAGGCTCTATTTTAACATTTTTTTTAGTTTCGATGCACTTTCTTAGAACAAAGCCATATTTTCTCTTATTTCAAAGAAAAAAAAACAGCGTTACAAAATGTAAAGTAACGAGCAAAAATTAACAAGTGCATTGCTATTGAATCGATTGGTTCAAACCATTGGCTCAATAATGACTTATCTTTTCAAAGGAGCTCTAAAGGGTTATAAGTAGTACTTAGAGCGGCAAGCTTTAATGTTATCTTAATTACTGTTTTGTCTAGACATCAGCTACTTGCTTAAACTCCTTTCATGTGTTGAATATAAATAGCTAATAATATATTTAAGATTTATTAAACAATGTAAATGTTTTTTAAATATTTGATTAGAATCAATTACAATTTAGATTTATATAGATTGATTTGAATGCTCTTATTCTATAAAATATAAATTATTTATGTTCTGTTTTAATTATGGTGATCAATTATTTTATTATCTGTCTTTACTTTAACATCATTCATCATCATTGAAATGTCATTGAAAAACTTAAAATAATTAAGTTTTGTGTCATGAAATGTGAAAAAAAAAGTTGTTTTGACCGGAAACAATCGAACGTCTTAATCATGCCGCCATTACTGCCTTAGATAGTTGTAGAGTATAGACAAAACTTGAAAGCTTCCACCAATGTCAATACACTGTTTTTAGTACCACTTCTAACTAATAAGAGATGTAAAGTCGGCATTTTTTCAAAATCTAAACCTTCGGTGCCTTTGTAATATACTTATATGCGGTTCATGGGAAAATATTTAATTAGAAAATAGCTTATTTGTATTTGTTTTGTTAATGTACATTTTGAAACTCAGGGCGCGCAATTAACACCTACGGCTACTGGTTCCTGACCGAGGATTTTATGATAAGTCAATTTTAACTAATTAGTTGAACGTATATTGCACTTTTTATATTAACAATAGTATATCGAGTTAAATTTGTTGGTTAATTAATCATTTCATCAAAAAATAAAACAATTATTGAAGTAACTACTTTATATAATGTATTTTTATTCTTTTCTTCATTGTACAATGTTCCCAAGTTATTTACGATTATTAAATAATTATAAGATTATTAAAACAACTTCTAATTCAACGATTAAACGAGAACTAGGAAATTGTATGCCTAGATACGGATCTACTTATATTTTAATTAAGCTAAATCAATTGCCTTTTATATAAATGTCATACGGTACTAATTTTATTTATTTTTATATTTCTTCGGGAACCAACAAATTATGCAATCATATTTTTGAAACAAAACAAATTGAACAAACACACTGTTTACATAATTATATAAAACATGGTCGTAGTCGTCATATATTCAATTAGCATATTGTGAATTTCGCAGGCAAATGACTATCATTATAGAACATTTATTACAAGTGTTCGATACTGGTGGTGTCCTTAAGCGCCCATATGTTGTCATAAAATAATGCCTAGCTAATATATTTTTATATATAAAGCATTCGGATACTTGATAAGAATAAAAAAGTTTCTGTTGGTACATTACGTCAAGATGTCCTCCAGCCTATTAAATGATTAAAATATTTAATGTAAAACTTCATATGACTATAAACGCACAATATTATTGATCGATTTATTTATTTGACAAAAAGAGAAATCTATTTTAAAGTCTGGAATGATTTCTAATATTCGTTATCTGTCGGTAATTTTTTTTTTAAATTCGGCATTGACCCAACAACTAATTTTACTAAATATGTCTCAACCACTTGACTGGTTCCCATGCTGGGTGGCGACAGAACACTTAAACAATTTGCAAACAGTCTAGCCTTACTTCCTTTAATATTTAGTATTTTTTATAATCTTGTAACTTTTAAATTACTTTCCAGCTGCTGTGGCGTGTGTCTTATTTTTTTCTTTTTGGCTTCACCCCGCATATATCCCGCATATAGCAGAGCCAACCTAGTGTTAACACACTCCTTTTCCCGCTTTCCGCCAAATTTTCGAGACATTGAATATTAAGCGGAAGTCTACGCTGCGCTCTGCCTTGTACCAGAGCGACGCAATGAAAATATTAAATAATTCATTTCCCCAAGTGCGAATCGAACCCACAACCATCGCGACACGCTGTGCCACTGCGCTATGACAGCCTCAAAAAAAATATGTCATAGACAAATTTGAGTGCTTCCTCACTTAACTTCCGTTTCGTTTTTAAATGTATTTATAACTGGCGACATGTTTTATAGGGACGTCTTGAAGTGCGTTGGATAAGTATTAAGTGGTTCTTTTTTATTTTAAACATGCTTTTAGCGTAAGTTATCCTTTCTTTTGATTTTTTTTATTATATTTATTCCTATATCTATTCCTGCTGATAATATATAGGAATAAATGAAATCATTCATAAGTACTGAACTAATAACTGTTCATATGTATATTACTTTTTTTGCTTTTTTCCGTTCTCCACTTTTTATCCAATTTTCGGGTCATTGCATTTCGAGTGGAGAGACTCAACGCCGTGCTTTGTCTTGTTACTAGAGCGAGGAAATAAAAATAATTAATTCTCCCGAGTGAGCATTGAACCTACTACTTTCGTGATAACAGTCAAACATTATGCCGCTACGCCACGACGGCCTGTAACAGTGTTTATGTAAATTTCGAAACCCCGTCGGTCCGTCATTGTTTCAAAACACGCTAATTGAACAAACCAATACTGGAGTCGTAAAGTTGAAAGATGTAAGGGCGACAACATATGCGGCGCTTTTACACGCATGTACATACCTACTTACTTACTTACTTATAACAGAAAATTAATGCGATATCGATTTTTTTAAATTTTTATTAGCTATATCATTGGGTCATACACTGTTTGTTTTCTTTATTAATTTAATAATTTTAATCTGTAACATTAACTTAAAAAAACTAATATTCCTAGATAGAGTACGTACGTTGGTATCTGTTTTATATCGAAGTAAATTATTTATCTCTTTCTGAAATTAAAAGCTACCTATCGTTAATAACTTTAATAAAATACAAGGTGCATTGGTGAAGAGTTGAAAACACTTTACTTAACAAAGTAACTCATAATGGAGAACAAAATTGTACACGATTTGTAGCCATTATCACTTATAATGGAAACATCGATGTGTACTAAGTTGAAATTATTATTTTTTTAAGGTAATATTACGTGATATTTTAAGATTATAGATTATCTAGATCATAGATTCAATATCTAGATATTTTCAGATGCCAAGAACAGGAAAAATATTATATATTTATTTGATATTAAATGTTAACATAATATTATTCAGATAATCCTAAAGATTGAAACAATTTCACGCACGATTTAATCGATTAATCGGTTAAACCGATTACCTTTTCACTAAATGGTTAATTAATAGTGGCCTGACAATTTGGGGACCAAATAGCCCTTGTAATAGCCGTAAAGCGATCCATACATTAACAATAGGAATTATCGAGAATTGCTTTTGCCACCCCACGCCACGCGTCGGTTATTATTCTGTAGTCGCCATGTTTATTGTCTACTGCATTTGTGATTTGAAATTGGAACGCTTTTTGATATTGTTTATAGATAATGTTCTGTTGATATATAAACCTTTTAGATTGAGTGTCTGTGTAATTTTCGCTGTGATATGAAAAAAATAATAGATTAGTAAGTACTGAAATTAGAAAGTGTTACACTAAAGAAACCTATAACAGCATAAGTAGGCAAAAATAAAAACGAAATTGATTTTAGGACATTTCAAGAATAGAGCTAGGTACATATATTTCATATGTCGTAATGACAAGCAAACAAGAGATTAAAAAATTCACTACTAATCCAATTGTAAAAATCAAAAGATCTCCCAAAAGAATTAAACCGAATTAGGAAAGATGAAAGCAAAACATTTGCTGAACAATTATCCAATGTAGAGCCAATTACACGGTGTCATCCCTCGGCACGCTCCCCTAAACCAATTTTGATAATAAAATCCGAATCTAGTAGTCGGCAACAATGAAATGAAGATAAATATCTCCGTAGGGGATTCGCCATAAAAACAAATTCAGTTAAGGCCAATTGACTTATGTCCAAGTCGACGTGTAATTAAAACTGTCAAATTGTGGCGGGAATCCACCCACGCTGACAGTTTTCTTTTTCTAAAGGTCACAGACAATACATGGCCCATTGGCATCGACAGCTGCGGTTTTACATCAATTATAGTGCCGGTAATTAATTTAATTAAATGCTCTAAATTCATCGCAATTAGCTGTAATTGTACTTACTAAATATTCATTGCTTTCACCAATTTTTATCTATGCCTATCTATCAAGTTGTAATGTGTATTTATTTACATTTTCGTGGATTTTCTTTAATATTGTTTGATCTGAGAATTAGATAACAAAATGTGATTAAAATTATGGAAAACTAGTAAAAGATCTTTCATTCTTAAGCGTTGTAAAAGACAAATTTTGACAGTAAAATTATTAAAAGCTTTATTGTAGTCTAGAAAAAGATGAAAGACATTTCAAAAATATACTAGACTATACGTTTACCACCATAACGGTAAATATAACCTCTATAAATGTTATGACTGATATACAAAAGATGGTGCGGGACTCAAATACTGGCGGTATCTTTCAAAGCCATTGTAAAAATCTCATAATTGCTTTATAACATGACAAACCTTTGATTTTGATTCATTTTTGCGAACATCATTCTTATTTTAAAGAATTAAGGTTGAACATTAAGATATAGCTAGTAAAGGCATCTACCTGCAAAGATGTTAAGTTTGTTTGTATATTTTATGATACAGTTTGTGCGGGCGCTTTAAAGAATGATATACCCGCAATTAGCAAAAACAGTTAAGTGTTAATGGAATATTTTTTAGCTTCACGCTGTATCCCGCACTTGGCAGGATAGGCAGAGGGATCTTACCTTCCCAACTTTCCGCCGAATTCTGGAGGCATTGCATGTTGAAGGGATTTAACTATTGATTTAAAACAAATATGCAAACATACACGAGGTACTTTAATATTAATCATGTTCAGATAAAAAAGCACCTATTTTTGTTTATGTTGTTAGTAATTATAAAAAATGGTTAAAAAGTATTTTTCTTTCCTTAGCGTGGACTGTAGGAAACTCTAAAAATGTTAAAGGTGTATTTTTACATTTAACTGCGGCAGTAATATTTAATGTAACAAATACTTATTATTTATATAATGTACATAATCAAATACCTCTTCGTTTAGGCGACGTAGGTGGCGTATTATGCATAATATTTCTGCACATTTGCGAATCAGACATATCTACCGATAGTTCTTTCAATCTGTCCATTGAATAATTCCTCAGCTCCATCGTAATTAAAAAAAATAAAAACGAAAAACAATAAAAGCACTGGCAGCATACAGTTGCGCACTGAAAAAAGTGAACTGTCACTTTGTTTTTGTGTGAAACGCCTTGTGAACGGAGTGCTCACGCACACACCTACTCACACTTATATATACTATTTTAGTTGTTATTTAAAGGGTAATAAGGACGGTAGTTGCACACGTCAACACGCGGTTTAGTCTACTAAAAATCTATAATGCGGTAGCCAATAACGTAGCTCGTTCTTCTCCCTGTTGAAGGGCGGGGCCGCGATTATATACCTTTCCTTTTCGCTCACGAGCTTTCATAAGCTTTACGTACACAGTTAAATGCTAAAGCTCGGAGTATACAAAGCTTTAGAATTTATACATATTTGGTGTTTCTTTTGTTCTATAATTGTAGATAATTTTATTGATAACCTTTACATTTGGTTAAAATAGTTAAAAGTTTTAATAGTCGTGGAGAATAATATTAAATATAAAATAGTAAGCCTGTAATTTATAATTATATATTTTTTAAAATATTTCTTTTTATTTAAATATAAAAAATATATATTTATGGATATATCCAAAATATATCTGTAGAAAGGTAAAATTTTTGTCTACACAACCATCGCTGTGTGTAACCTCCCTAATAATTTAATTTGCTTCATCTCGTTTAATCTCAGCATCATGGCACGTTATTACTCGGCTGGAGTTATTAATACGTTATAACACCTCTGATAAATCGGTTTATATAGTGTTATGCCCTAAACCCTTATATTATGTAAATACTTATGTTAGGTTTGGGATAATTTACAAACTTATATAGCCACGAATAATTATTAATGGGCATAGTTAAATACTAAGAAAATTATTTTATAGTATCTATAGGAGTTTTCTCGAACTTGTTTTCGTTTTACTTTTAAAATATGATGTCAATAGAAACCTTAAAATATTTTGGATATTTTTATATTGGTATGTATAATATTAAATGTATCATTAATCTTTTATTAGGTACATGAAAAAAATCTAACATTCTAAGACATTTTATTAATCTGTCCGGTAAAACAAAAAATAGCATAAATTCCAAGTAAAAGGAAAATATGGAAGCAATAAAATTTAAAAATTAAAATACTCTGAACGACAGCAATAAAAGAGAAATTTCTAACCAATTTTCATTGTTGATGCGGCCACAATACGCCGATCTATAATTGAGCAAAGACAAAAAAAAGGTACTATTTGTTTGTACATATCTATTGTCTGTGGTCATTTGTATTGGCGGTAAATTTGACAGACGTCACGCTGTCACAAAGTCGTGGGGTGGTGTTTGTGTGGACAAATGTTGTTGAAACAAACTGCTACTGGAAACTTGGAACTTTTGTTTGATTTTCTAAGAAATATGTTTGGTTAATGGATCGATTATATTTATATTGATAAAAAATGGCAAAAAGATTCGATGTTTTATTCGCTCAGTAGGTACCTACATTCTGTGGTTATATTTTGTTATCTATGTTAATTAGTATCAATATTTTAACAAGAGGCCATTGTGATGCTTTGGCACCATGTCTGATTGTAAACGCGATGGTTGTGGGTTCGATTCCCACTCGGAGTAATGAAAACCCTGCTTTGCAGGAAAAAGCGAGAAGTTGTTTAATATTTTAATAAAATAAAAAGACGTAAGTTGTAAAAGCACGCTATATTTTACTTATTGATAAAGGACATTCCTAAGCGAATGTTCTAGCTCAACAGCATATAACCAGTATATTATCTAAAGAAAATAATGATTGGCCTTGTATGATAAAATTTTATTCTTATTCTTCTTATATGTATTTATTAAGAGTTGTATATTAGTCCAGAGGGTAAGCTTAGACAACATAGCTTTATATCTACTACCTACGCATTACTTAGCAATAAAGAAATTAAATCTTTTACCTAAAACATTTGTAGACAATATTATATTCATTTGTTTAAAAACACATTATATTTTTATTGTCCTACAATAATGATTTAAATAAGTTAGTGTGCCGTCGGCGTCGGCACTTTGAAGACCACCATTAACCATTTACCGCTACGTTTTAAACTTTTACAGACCGATATAAGTCTGTTAAGATCATTAAAAGCTTTTTCTTTTAAACATTCTTTTGTTTTAATTCGGTGCTCAAAGCAGAAAGCTTTTGAACTCAAAAGATATACAAGAGTACCTATTGATATCATTGTTTATTAAGATACCTATATATATATATAACTAATGTTATGAAGACATCTTCTTACATATATTTACAGTTACATAATAAAATCTTAAAAATTTTAAATCGATATGTTATCTATTAAATTAATATTTAACAAAAAACTAGTTAGTTAAAATTGAATTTTAAGCCACTTACCGTGTGGTCTATCATCAGCTCCGTCGCTGTCAACTTCGCTCCTGATACTGCCAGGGCTGGCCCTCTTCAAATCCTCAGGTTGACCATCCTGATATCCATTACCCATTCTCTTATCATACGACATGAAAAACGGAAAATTGGGGACTCTACTCTGTTGAAAATAATACCCCATTTTTCCTTCACGAACTTTCAAGTCCTCGTCTTCTGAATGTTCATTGAAATCGGTAATTGTATTCTCGATATCGATTTCTGGCGACCGACGGTCATTGAGACCGACTATCGATTCAATCGAGAAATTTTTTGGTGGTATTTTCGTTTGCATCTTATTGATCTCTGATTCCATCACTTTATAGAATGGTCACTACACGCACTGGTCACTAACACCCAGAATCAACGTCCGCGTCTGACAGATCTCTGATGAGTTTTGTGGGTGCTGCGAAGATTTAGAATAACCACGCCTTCCAGTGGGGGGTGTTGACTATAATATGAGATTCTAGCAAAATTAAACTTACGTATATTGTAATAGAGTTGATTTTTAAACAAAAAAGCTGCAATATCTCTATAAAAAAACATGTTTGTATGTATTTTAAGCTTTACGGTTGTTGAAATAAAGTAGAATTGAAGTTTTTGCTAGAAAAGCAATATAATTGCACGTAATCTGTTGTGGTTTAACGTAAAAAGGTTTTCTTTTTCTTACATAGCGATGAAACCTTTTTTTTGCGCTTAAACAAATGATTTATGAATTATATAAAGTTATTATTATACTTTTTTACGGTTTTCCTTTTTTTTAGAATAATTATTTTATTAGTGAAACTTATTTTTAAGTACTTAATTTGGTTTGTAATTTAATGTGTCAACGCTTTTCATATGAATGGTTAAAAGAGTTTGTTTAGTTGTACACGCTAATCTCAGGAACTACTAATTCGGATTGAAAATGTTTCTTGTGTTGGATAGTCCATTTATCCAGTTTATTTATATTTCATCACGGTACTCCGAGGTGTAATGAGAGTGGATAATCCACACTACCTACTTGCCAGTTACAAAGGACCACGCAAGCGTAGCCACCAGGGATAACTAGTCTAGGTACATATAAATTACGAAATTATCAATTAATATATACTATCAATACTAACTATAAATATAACCATTTTCTAACTAAGTAAAAATGTATAGCTCTTAATATAGCACATGAAGACGTCACCGATAATGTGTGGTCGGCTTAATAAACCCGTCACGGTCGCTATAAACGGAACTTTATTAACTTTACCGACTTAGATTTATAGTGTTTGATTTTGACCGTTCTTTTATAAGGATTCTTTTTAGCATCACGCTGTATCATGCATATAACAGGGGAGACAGAGGGAACCTAGATCTCGAACTTGCGATCAATTTTCTTTATTTGTTTAGTCGCGTATTTTTTTTACATTTTTGGTTACCGGAGCGTATTAAATAATTAATTACCCCAAGTCGGAATCGAACTCAAAACCGTCGCGTTTACAGTCAGACAGACACTATGCTACTGCACCACAACTGACTGATTATATACAAGATGGTTATTTATTTTCAGTTCTACATATACCTATAATAGGTATTACTATTTTATTAAATAACCAAAAAACCTAACAATATTCCGGTATTTATTTTTCATTTATTTAGATTCATCATGACTAGGATGACAGTCATCCTGTCATCATACCATATTTAAACCAAAAGTTGTTTTGTTATTTACCCTGCTTTACATTCCTTAGAAAAGAGAAAGATAAGAGAACACTAAGAAAAACTATAGACTAAAAGAAGCCTATACAAACAAATTATAGATATACAAGCGAGATACGCGTAACAATACAAAATCGTTTAATATGTATAACATTATTAACATGAGAGATAATAGTCACAGATAAAAAAGGAAACTTATATTTGATTGGGCAATTTTTTTTCGCCATCAAACAGATTCGCATAATATTGCTATAACAGAGTGAACATCCGCTAACAGATAAGGGTAATAAATGATAAGCGTATTACGGGAGAAACTTGCTTGTGGGGTGGATATGTCCAAGTCGTGTAAAATATTTAGATTTTTGAGAATTATTTTACCTATATTTAAAAAAAAGTTGCTGCATCTTACAGGGTAGTCAAAGAGAAACTAGTGTTCGTTTCCCACTGTCCATCAAATTTTTGGAACATTGCGTGTTGAGTGGAGAAATTCAACCCCGCGTTTTATCTTGTTAAAAACAATGAAAATAATTCTTTCCTATGACTGGGAATCAAACACGTAATCGTAGCGTTTAGACTTCCATTGTGCTACGCCATTAAGGCCCGCAACGGAAAGTCCTATTCTCGAATTAGCGTTGTAATGGATAAGGAGAGAGATGCATTTTCATAGGTAGAGACCATCTGAAATCGATATTGATTTCTTAAATTTAATTTTTTTATTAAGTTTAAATGATTATTTTACCTTATATTATTTTTAGTAATATTATTGTATCTAATAGGCNTTCATTTATTTAGATTCATCATGACTAGGATGACAGTCATCCTGTCATCATACCATATTTAAACCAAAAGTTGTTTTGTTATTTACCCTGCTTTACATTCCTTAGAAAAGAGAAAGATAAGAGAACACTAAGAAAAACTATAGACTAAAAGAAGCCTATACAAACAAATTATAGATATACAAGCGAGATACGCGTAACAATACAAAATCGTTTAATATGTATAACATTATTAACATGAGAGATAATAGTCACAGATAAAAAAGGAAACTTATATTTGATTGGGCAATTTTTTTTCGCCATCAAACAGATTCGCATAATATTGCTATAACAGAGTGAACATCCGCTAACAGATAAGGGTAATAAATGATAAGCGTATTACGGGAGAAACTTGCGTGTAGGGTGGATATGTCCAAGTCATCTAAAATATATAGATTTTTGAGAATTATCTTATTATGTATATATGTATATTTTAAAAAAATATAAAAGCTGCATCTTACAGGGTAGTCAAAAAGAAACTAGTGTTCGTTCCCCACTGTCCACCCAATTTTTGGAACATTACGTGTTAAGTGGAGAAACTCAACCCCGCGTTTGTTAGAAACAATGAAAATTATTCTTTCCTAGGCTGGGAATCAAACAGGTAATCGTAGCGTATAGACTTCCATTGTGCTACGCCATTCCGGCCTGCAACGGAAGTTCCTATTCTCGAATTAGCTTTTTAATGGGTAAAGAGAGAGATGCATTTTATAGGTAGAGACATAGAGGAGACATGTAGGTACCTAAAATATACTCTTAATTATAATTATAAATTATTATTTTACCTTATCTCATCTTTATTAATATTATTGTATCTAATACGCCATCAGGGCAGAGGCGCAGCATCTGAATGTGAACACAGTGGTTTTGAGTTCTATTCCCACTTGAGGACCGTATTTTCCCATTCTAGCAACAAAACAAAACACGGCGTGTAGTTTCATCACTCAAATTGAGTCGTCTCTAAAATTTAACGGTAAAAGGTAAAAATTGATTTTTTTTACATTCAGATTTGTCTGCCTACCTTCCTGTATGCAGGATACAGCGGGAAATTAAAATCTACCGCGCATTCCTTTTCGATTAATACTAGTTAAAACAATCAAATATAACATGAATATAAGTCAGAGTAACGCTAAGAATATTTTCTAATAATATGCCATGAGAAATATATCGAATAGATCGAGATAAAGCGTTATAAATGATAAGGGAATTGCTTGGAAGATGGTATATTGAGTAGGGTGACCATGCGTTAAGTGGGATATTATAATAATATCAATATATCATAACTGACCACCATGGCCTGACCACAGTTCAGGCCATCGTGGTGCAGTGCAAGCGTATGTTTGTAAACGTAGAGGTTCTCGGCTCGATTCAAATTCATGTAAATTAATTACGTATTTGATGTTCTAGTTTCCTCGCTCTGGCAACAAAGCACGGTGTTGAGTTCCGCCACTCAACACAAAATGTCGCGTAAAATCGTAGGAAAATGGGTAACGATGTGTCTCAACACTAAGTTCCCATGCGTGGTTTGAACTTGCTAACTTTCAAAGTAAATAATTGCTAAAATAAAAACAAGATAAATATAAAACGAATCAAAATAACATTGACGAAATTAAACGAAAATAATAATTATATATATTTCATCAAAAATGCAAAAAAAAGAATTTTTTGTACCAAACACACAAAAATCTTAAACAGAAGATACAAAGCAAAGCAAAACAACAATATAGGCGAGCCAATTATAGCGACTCAGCGACTAATGAAAAATAAGGCAATGAATATTAAGCCAGCAGACGCGTCACTCTATTATTTAGCGGATACGACGTGAGGTATTGCTGTATAATGTGTTTTACACTGTACGACTTGTCGTGCCGTATGATCATTCACGATACACTCGATGCTATTAATATGTATTGGGATATTGTATTTAATACAAAAATTAAAACATGGATTTTGTTGTGTTAATATTTATAAACACCTAGTAGGCAGTTACATATACACGATAAATCTTATGATTTAAAAAACATCTCGAAAATTCGGGGTGCATAATATACAAAAGGATAGAGTTGGCATTCATTCAATCTTCATTCTGAGCAGTATAAGGAAAAGCTTGATTATTTGTAATACTTTCTCGTGGAACACGCACCTAATATGTATAAAATACAATATTCGCTTAAAAGTTTTCTCAAAAAAACAATTATACTTAATTACTTAATTTATTCGAGCGAAGAAAAAATATTAAATATTAACTCCCCCGACTGGGAATTCCTTCCCCTTAGTTTTAACTATGAAATTTAATTTACTTATTTAAAAAAAATAATGCCATCGTGGCGCCGTAGCGCATTAGATATTTAAGTTTTAACTGTAAACGCGACGGATGTGGGTTTGATTGCCAATCAGGATAATTAAATGTCTTCGCTCTGATACTACTCTGATACTACGTGTCGGAAATTAGGCAGAAAGTGGAGGACGAGGTCTCTTAACATTGAGTTCCTTCTGCCCGCATGCTATAGGTAAAGCTTAAAAAATACATTTGAAAAAAATATGTACCATCTAAAAATTTTAATTTACATATTTTAAAACAAAATGCTACTTTTGAATCCTTTGAAAAATGCTATTACCGCATTTTCGGGAACTTGTACGCATAGACAATGGTATCTCAGGATTCATTATTCTCAGCGTACATTGTTCTGACATGTTTGGTAACAGTAGCACGTAATTCGATGCGGTGTACTGTGGATAATTTTATTTATTTTTACTTCAAGCTACTAGAAGCTTGTACAAAATTTGTTTTATTGCTGTATTATCTTAAAATGCTTTCTTTAATTTCTCTTGTCCTGTATTTTAGATGTGAGCTTAAAAATTATAGTGCTAACATAACAGGCAATTAGTAAAAAAAGCCTTTTCTTTATTACTAGCCAAATAATTAATTTAATTGTAAAATAAAATATACACTATCCAACGGAGTGGTGTGTCACTAAGTTGTTTCTGTCTCACGCAGACCGAGGATATAAAAGAATTAGTTACTACCTACTCAAAAATGAACAATGACTATCAATAATTTTTATATTTCACACCAAACACAAAACGTAGATACGTTTTCATTCCACCAAATAATGAACAAGATTGAAGCGTATTAAATAGATATAAAACCTTAACAGTTACGATCTTTTCTTTTCTTTTTAACCAAGACGGTAGTTACGACTTTTTGAATGAACGTCATAAAGAACACGGCATTTTGACCAATCGTGGGTAGACTTATTTTTTTTTAAACAACCAATAGCAAGGGGATGAGGTCTTTCCATTCTGCTTCCGGAAACCCCCGATATCTTTTTTAATAAGGTTGTCTAGGAAACGCGTTCAGTGTATTTTCACCCATACTGTATTGCATAATCAGCCATCATGGAAGCCGAGGGTGATTCAAACGGTTAAAACCTCGGAAAAGCTTACTTCGCTTATAATTTCCTTTGAGAGAAAACGAGAGAGCTATACACATTTTCTTTTGTTAGAGTAGGATCAAAATGGAGGGTAGTTACGTCGTTTTTAACATTTATATCGGTAAAGTAATTTTCTTTTATTCATCGCGCTACGCTACTATGTTGCTGGAATATTTGCTGATAAAATGTATGGTATAAAAATAATCGACGCCAATAACTTGTTTATTATAATTGCGATTCTTAGTGTAATAGTGTCCAGCCAAATAAAATATTTAGATATGAATTTGTACGAAAATATTCAGTGATATTGAGAAAATTCGGACGGAACGAGGCAAAAATACTTTTGTATATTAAATAAATGGAGTTTTTCTATTAACGAAAATAATTACCTCCTAATACATATTTATAAAAACAAAATAGTGTCATTTTCCTTCTTGCTGTAGATACAATGTACCTACTTACGTCAAATATTTTTTTTATTCTTACCTAAAAAAATAAATTAAATCATCTTCACGCTGTATCCCGCATACAGCAGGGTGGGCAGTGGGAACCTAGCGTTAAGACACTCCGTTCCCCACTTTCCGCCGAATTCTGGAGGCATTGTGTGATGAGTGGCGGAACTCAACGCCGCGCTTTGCCGCGACACCAGAGCGAAGAAATGGAAATATAAATTTAAATAAATATTTCATTTATCGAGCTATATAGGTTGTATTATAACATGTAACTTACAATGTCTTTTTATAATGTAAAATATGATTTTTTATTTTCAATAAAATGTAATGATTTCTTGAATATATAAGTATTAATATAATATAATAAAATATATTTTTCTGTTCAGATTATTAGCTCCTGAGATTCAACGAAATCAACTGCATATTATATTAGTACCTACCTATATGCCTATAGATTAGTTAGACAATAATATTTAAATTGATATCAGAAATTGTATACATTTTTTATTTAAATAAGTATTTCAAAACTTTTATAGCTACTATATTACTGTTAATAGACAATCTATTCTTAACTCACTTATGAACTTTAAATATTAACATAATCTCATTGGTTCATTACCAAAGATATACCTATTTGTAGATAAGAATAATATTCTAAAAATATTTTTAATTCGAAAATTCCCGTAGTAGCGGAGCTTAATAGCGTAATATCATAAAACAATCGCGCAGTTTCAGAACGTTGAACGGACAATGATAGCAGTTTATCCGCGGCGGGAAACAATTCTAAATGACGTTAATTTTGGCGCGCAACGCCATTTTAGTTACACGGCAAAATGGTCGACCCAATTTGTTTTCGAATAACACTTTCTGCATTTCAGCGCTGTAGTTTCGCGTTTTAATGACTGACGTTTTATTTAATTTAACATTTTTTAAGTATGCAAATGCAAGTAACATTTATTGGCCCTTTATAAATAATTTAAATATCGAATAGTACAAGGACAATTCACATTAAATAGTTACGAAAGAATTTTTGCTTGAATGAATATAAAATATTTAAAAATAAAATAATAGAATGAATTTTACTCATCTAAGAACTAACATTAAAACTCTTCCTATTTAATCTGGACTGTAAAATTAAAAAAAAACCGATCATACAAAAATGTATGCGCCTATTTTATAAGACATTTAAAAAAAAACAACTTCTGAAAACTACGAGTCAACCGTACAAATTAAACTTACAACTAACCAGAAAGAAATTGTAACAAATTTCTTCCAAAAGTTGATGAAAACAAAATGTTTTTATTACTTTTGGCATAATGAATTACACACAAAGCGGTGACAGGACGCCATTGTTTGGATGGAAACATTTTGACATTTCGGAAAAAAGATGGCTGACGTTTATTGCGTTCAAAATTCCTTGTCGTAATTGTTCAAAAAAGATTTTATATTTGTCAATAATGACGGTTCCCCGCTGGGATAGCTTGTTATTGACGCTACCAGTAGCAAATGATTAGTTTCGGTGGCCATTGTAAAGTGTAAATAATCTTGTCTCACACTGTGTGTGCTGTGATGGGAAGAAAACATAATTGTCACATTACTTTTTACTTACTACTTGAATTACTTCTTTGACTTCTTAGAGTGTAATAAAAAAAATGATGCTATTTTTATTTATCGCCAAGCCACATAGGTAAATTGTTTCCTGACATAGATAACCTGCTTGAAAATTTGCATGCTTAGGTGTATTTATGCAATATATTATGTATTATAGTTATTAATTAGTTAGAGTTACAAAAAGAACAATCTACTGGTAGTTCTAGATATGGCGTCACAAACATAACATCAACATGTTTAAATTTAAAAATGAATAGGTATTATCAATTTTTATTTTTACTTATTGATTTAATTTTATAATTTCTGCTACAACTTGCTTATTTATCTGATATAATCAAATATTTATTACCTTTTCAAATTATGTAATAACTTACCAATTACTTACGACTGCGGTGACCTAAAAAAGTTGCAAACCAAACAAAACACTGCTTCTTTTGACCTTTTAAAAAATATATGAGATCGACACCAATCCCACCATTTCGTTGTGAAAAAATAGTGTAGATAGAGGCATGATTGTGCCGGAATATCCCTGATTCGGGTTGCGAGGTGTTTACGGCTCCCCGGAGGCCGACGTAAAAGTTTTATCACGTGAGAGAATGAATTTTCTTATATCATAAGCTGGATTCCGATTGATTTGACCGTTATTGATGCTGTTTTATGCTTGTTAAATTGTAGAGCAAAGTAACTTTGTAGCTATTTACAAAAAAAAAATCTTATGCATTACACTCTTTTAACGTAGCTTCAACAAGAAAATGTCAAATTACTTTTAGTAGTACATTTAGTACATTAAATATTGTACCTTCTATAGAGAAATAAAAAAAGATTAATTGAATTACCATTTCATGAAACACCAATAGATTTAAAATAAAAAAGGTAATAATGAAAACAAGTATTTAACGACTGGTATACCTACCAAACAGAATATAAAAACAATTTAAGGGGAACAGCAGATGTCATTAAAATAATGCAATGATACAAAACAATCATATCCCATCCCTAATATAATAAATTAAGCAGAAGGATACAATCCATATAATAACGATATTAAACTTCATTTATTATTAAAAATTTCTTCGCAGACAACCCTCATGTCCGCATCGTCCCAGAGCAGTCATGAAAATAAAATCATGGCGCCCGACCCGCGTAGATTGAATTCAAAATTGGAATCAAAAGACAATCCTTTTTTTTTCTTTTTTATTGCGACAAATGGCGATGCGCAAAGTGACGGGTCACCAGTGTTAAATTTTGTATGAGTGTGAAAAATTGATATTGAGCTTGTGCTTAGGAATTGAGGTTTGATTTCAGATTTAAAAATGTATAAAGGTTCAGCGAGCGAGTTCATTGAATTGTTGGATTTTAGGTTTTATTCGTTGTATGTCTTCGCACATTGGTTTTTTAACGTTTTTAATTAATGTTTATATGTCCATCAAAGATCATCTCATAAGTAGATAGTTTGCAGAGAACATTTAAGATAAATACTAGTATAGTTTCATTGGGATATCCCCATTGAAACTAAAATCTAAAAAATAAATATTTTCACGATCTCACTAAACTTAATCAATGGATATCCAAAGTTATATTTAACTATATATTTTAACTAATTTAACAAAACCACTAATTTTATATCAAATAATCATTCCGAATGAAATTCCTTTTATAGAAAAGACCAACACACATAAAGACAAAAATAACATGAAAAAAAAACAGTATCAATTAGGTGACATCAAACATTTTAAATGCATGCGTTACCAATATGTCACAGCTGAGAGTATCGACCAATAAAGGAGCAATTAGTCGACGTTTTTTAACACAAATAGAATGGGGACGCCATAATGTAATATCCTTGTTCAGTCAAATTAAAAGGATGAGTGCTTAGAGTTTGTTGATGGTATGCTTTTTATGTCATTATTTATGTATTACAATTGAATTCTATAATAGTTACTATAATAGTGTTGTGTGGTTATGTGTTGGCACTGTTATCTATGTTGGTAATAGCAAGTTCAAGTTTTGCTATTATAAATTATTTAAATATATGCCACTGAACACGTAATGTGTTGAAAATCGAGCGGAAATTCGTGAAAAGAGTGTCATAACACTAGGTTACCTCTGCTTTGCATGCTATATGCGGAATATTTCCTTTTTATTCGTAAATGGCGTATGAATTAACATTTTGATAACATCAACTTTGATAACATAAATTAACTAATATATTTTTTAATATTCGCTGTGGTAACGACTAACGACGCGCGGCGAAGCGCGTTGAGTTCTACCACTCAGACCGCATTGCCTTAATGGGAACTGACTGTCTTAACTAGACTTCCTGGTTCCGTCTGCCTACCCAGCTATGTACAGAATACAGCGTAATTTAAGAAGATCTACTTGGCTATCTTACTACACCTACATATATCGTACTACGGAGTTCTTTGTTATTTTATGCTTCTGTTAGCAATACTAACAATACACCGCTTTGACGCTTTTCATTTTTTTTTATAAATAAAAATATTAAATTAATATTTAACGCAAAATAAAATTCAAATATCATTGTAAAATTGAGCCTTTAAACGTTCTCAATAACAGAGTCAACACATCAGCGCCTCTAAACCACTTAGAGCAGCCGAAATCCGCCCTAAACCGGTTAAATCCAGCTAAATCCGTATTAATAGTCTGTCAAATTGCGAGGGGGACGCACCTGAGCTCGCGCCCCTTTTTTAATTTGATACTGGTGTATTATTTTGTTTTGACATTATACTCTGAGAGTGTAAATATAACTTATCTTTGTATTATAATGGATTAAAGCAAATAGTGTGATCATGTAGAGGGTATTTAGCAATAAAGTTTCTTTTTATTTATTTTATGATGATCTTTTAAGCTGTATGTAATCTTTTTTAACATTTATGTATGTGTATACTTTTATTATAAACCTGTACCTACCTAACAAACTATTTAATAAAATCCTAGAATCTGAATTTGACCCACTTGTAATATTTGTATCTTCATGAAACTTGGTAGTTATACGTAACTTAGATGACAATACAATAATATGGTATCAACGAGCTGGTGTGATAATGGGACCAGGACTTGAGTATTGGAAATATTCAGAAGTTACTAGTAAACCATTCGAGATTAAGCTCTTACAATTGGATGTAGAAAAGTGTTTTTTTTATTTAATTTTAAACTATATTTTATTCATTTATTATATTTAATCATAAAATTTAGTGTAGTTTATGTTTATTAAATATTTTAAATTGTAGAACAATAGTTGATATTTAAAACTTTGAAAAAGGAAAATAAATTCAATTATACTTTGTTAAATGTTTAAATTATGGTTTAACATTAAATAATATTATAAAAAAATATAAAATTACTTTACGACCTAAAGTTATAAGTACTAAACATCCACATAAAATTTCTATGAAATGTAGCGGTTAACGTTAAAGTTTCAAATAAAACAATATACCATAGACAATGTAAAATTTTTACTGTCACCAAATTGCGGTAGTATCTAAATTACCTATGGTTGCAATATAACAATTAAACACTACTGTAAAGTAAATATGAATAGAGTTATAAAACAATTTCTCCGACGGTCGGGCGGCGGCCGTAGACAATTTAGTCACGCTTTGGAAATGGCTAAATGTATTGGACTGTATTGTGGAATGTCCTTGGATTTTTGAAATGGCGGGAAAAAATGTGGCTGTCACTGTCAAAGGTTTTACATTACAAAAGAAAGTTGTTGTTTTACACTTGTGGTTTTTGCAAACTGTGCAATGCTAATAAAATAATATTTGTTGTAATTTTTTTGCAGTGAACGTTTAGGATGTTAGCACTTATTAACACTCATTAACAATCATAAATTTAACAAAAAAAACAAAAAATAGAAAGTTTATTAATATACCTAAAATTAGGACAAGTGCTTATGTTAATTCCCTATTAACAAATTATTTTTAAAACAAGTAGTAAAACAAGTGCCTCAAATAAAGGTTACCTATAGCCTACACATAACCTATTTGTAAAACACAAAACCAATATGTGCCACTGCCAAAAAGACAGTCATGGCGCAGGGGCACAAGCATGCAACTTTAAAATGTAATCGACTCTCTTAACGAGGCAAGCATGGCGTTGAGTTCCGGCACTCAACGTGCAATGACTCCAGAACTCGGCGGAAAATGGGTAACTGGAGTGCCTTAATGGGATCCCATGGCCTGCCAGGTTCCATCTACTTACCCAGCTACGTGAGAAGCTAAAAAAAACAAAAATGTTAAATCAGTATAATATTCTTTTCTCATGGTGGGAGACTGAGATAGAAACAACGACTGTGATGCCAGTGGAAAGGGGAAGGCAAAACCCCCCAATCAGGGGCTAGATTATATTTTAATGCAATAATTCTACGTGATCATACAGCGTTTACGAGTACAGCGCTGCTTGTACGGACCAATATTGAAGGATACGTCTTAAGATGCAATAAAATATTGTTATTTCTATAACAAGTATAATGGGTAAGATCAAAACGTTTTACAATTATGTAATATAGCCGTCAAGCCTTTCTCGATAAAAATACTGTTCAACACAAAAATCATTTTTCATTTCGAATTTGCGCGTTTAACCACACAATACCTTTAGCTTCATAACATAAATTCTTGCCGATAATGTCGTTTAAATAAGTATAATAACAAAAGTATGAAAGTTAATTAATATTTAATACTATTATTTGTATATTCGGAAAAGTGAGCGGTGAGGGAGGTAGGGGAGGCATCGGTTCATCTTCGAAAACACAGAATCAAAATCAGAATCACGTGAGGCTTGACCATGTATGAAGAGGTTAATGACAATCCAAAAAAAATCATGTGCTCAATTAAAATTAAGATAAATTTAATTGATTTATTTTATACAACTATTTTCAGTATTTCAAACTTCAATATTTTTTTTATTCGATATCTCGAGACCAATCTTCACTAGTCGTCGTCATGTGTGTCACCTTTTAGAGTTCGCTGTAGATTAAATTTGTCGAAATTCGCCAGGGCTTTACTTTCTGTACACCCACGACAGCAAGCACAAAAACCTTACAAATATTTTTTTACTATATTTTATATATTTATCTTATTTATTTATTACATTCAGTTACGCCGTCATGGCATAGCGGCACAGCGTCTGTCTGTAAGCGTGATTGTTGTGAGTTCGATCCCCTGATTAAAAGAAATTAATTATTTCCTCGCTTTGGTAAGAAGACAAAACGCGCTGTTGAGTTCCGCTACTCATTGTTCAGAACCCCATCTTCCGCAGATTCTTCCGGGGTTTCCCCGGAAAAGCTGAAAGTCAAGTGGGAGAAGTGGTTCCTCACTTTTTCAGAGTAGATTCAGTGTGCTCCTACGCCTGGTAAATAAAATAAAATTTGTCACGGGCACGGCAGTTGTTTGGGCACGGCCCACACGGCTCCCTCTCTTCGTACGCCCATGCCTGAATGTATAAAAAGACAACGACATGTATAAAAAACGGTGTAAAGTGGAGTAAGTCGAGTAGAAAGGCAGAACCTGGCAAAAAAAGAAGAAGGCATGATTGAGTAGCGGACGTTAACGCCGTATTTTGTTTTAAAACGCCGGAGAAATTATAACAATTACTTTACCCAGATTGAGTTAGTAAATGATCCCACAGCCAATTCTCTATTTTGGTGGCCCAAGTGCATCATAACTTAAATTATAGTCCCTAATTAGGGCCATCAGAGTGGGAATCGAACTCACAACTATCACGTTAACAGTCGTTCACCAATACTACGCCACTGCGGCCGTAATATAAATCTGATAACTATTATTTAGCAGTAATAAACGCAACTTGCGCTCACCACCGTACGGGTACCATGGAATAATATTCAATTATTAAAACAATAATCCTCCCTTACCATCTCTCGGGCACCGGCATCTATGACGCCTGCTTCTCCTGGGAATACCTGTGTTATCTATTTTGCCCAGTGTTGGGACAAGAATGTGATTACAGGTAATTTGTTTGTTTGATTTATTTTTCTTTTTTTGATTATTATAGATGGTTTTGGATTCAATTCTCACTTTGGGGAACGATTGTTTAAAACAGCTTCACGCTTTTTTTCGCATAGTAAGATAAGACTAGTGTTAACTTTAATACTAGGCTTACTCAGTGGAAACTTATTATGTATATTTTGTTCCTGTCTCTGTACTGTCACACAAATATTCTTTAATACTTATGATGCTCCTCTAATATACTATTTACAAGTATATTATACCTAAACATAATGTATGTAGTCTTCCGTTACCGGGTGACAGACAAACAGAACATTTGGCATGAGGGTAGGTTAAGGAGCATATAGGAGCACTAGGGCCAGTATTTATAAATCGCTCACAATTCTGAGATCGATCTTGAGAGCGATCTTGACCGTTTAAATATTCTATTATTTATAAAAAGCTCTCATATCTGAGATCGAATCTATGAATTAAAACTACATCTCAAAATTGATCTTAGAGTTGAGAGTGAAAACTGCATTAACATCTGTTGTGTAATCTGGAAGTCTTAACTTTTAAGCTTACCTCGGTGAAAAGCGGCTGTTTCGTAATTCACGTAGAGCATGTTAAATTAATGATAAAATTTGGTAAAGCGCCATCTGCTAGTGAATAGTTTTATAATTTTATTTTACTAGTTTCTTCTAGAGGGCGTTAATCTGCTAATATTGAAAGTAACTAACATAAACAAGTATAATAGTTACTTTTAACATCAACAGATGTCACTAATGAAGGCTATTGCGGTCCAGAGGAAGCACCTGACTGACACGCGAAGGTTGTAGATGTCTGAACTAATAGCAATAAAATATTATTATTACCCTGCTCTAATAACATAAAATGCACCGTTGTGATACAANGTCGTCATGTGTGTCACCTTTTAGAGTTCGCTGTAGATTAAATTTGTCGAAATTCGCCAGGGCTTTACTTTCTGTACACCCACGACAGCAAGCACAAAAACCTTACAAATATTTTTTTACTATATTTTATATATTTATCTTATTTATTTATTACATTCAGTTACGCCGTCATGGCATAGCGGCACAGCGTCTGTCTGTAAGCGTGATTGTTGTGAGTTCGATCCCCTGATTAAAAGAAATTAATTATTTCCTCGCTTTGGTAAGAAGACAAAACGCGCTGTTGAGTTCCGCTACTCATTGTTCAGAACCCCATCTTCCGCAGATTCTTCCGGGGTTTCCCCGGAAAAGCTGAAAGTCAAGTGGGAGAAGTGGTTCCTCACTTTTTCAGAGTAGATTCAGTGTGCTCCTACGCCTGGTAAATAAAATAAAATTTGTCACGGGCACGGCAGTTGTTTGGGCACGGCCCACACGGCTCCCTCTCTTCGTACGCCCATGCCTGAATGTATAAAAAGACAACGACATGTATAAAAAAACGGTGTAAAGTGGAGTAAGTCGAGTAGAAAGGCAGACCCTGGCAAAAAAAGAAGAAGGCATGATTGAGTAGCGGACGTTAACAGCGTATTTTGTTTTATAACGCCGGAAAAATTATAACAATTAGTTTCCCCAGATTGAGTTAGTAAATGATCCCACAGCCAATTCTTTATTTTGGTGGCCCAAGTGCATCATAACTCAAAATTTGGTCCCTAATTAGGGCCATCAGAGTGGGAATCGAACCCACAACTATCACGTTCACAGTCGTTAACCAATACTACGCCACTACGGCCGTTATATAAATCTGATACGTATTATTTAGCAGTAATAAGCGCAACTTGCGCTCACCACCGTACGGGTACCATGGAATAATATTCAATTATTAAAACAATAATCCTCCCTTACCGTCTCTCGGGCACCGGCATCTATGACGCCTGCTTCTCCTGGGAATACCTGTGTTATTTATTTTGCCCAGTGTTGGGACAAGAATGTGATTACAGGTAATTTGTTTGTTGTTTGATTTATTTTTCTTTTGTTGATTGTTATAGATGGTTTTGGATTCAATTCTCACTTGGGGGAACGATTGTTTAAAACAGCTTCACGCTTTTTTTCACGTAGTAAGATACTGTTATACTACTAGTACCGAGCCTAGTATTAAAGTACTAGTGTTAATTTTAATACTAGGCTTACCTACTCAGTGCCACCCAACTTAGCGCAACCATTAGAATCTCTCCTGCGGTTCCCTCATATTGACTCAATTATATATATTTTCTTCATATAGTTTTACTATGTCATACAAAAATTCTTCTTCTTCTTCTTCAATACTCATGACTCTTTTCTAATATAATATTTACGAGTAGGTATATCATTCCTAAACATAATGTAAGTAGACTTTCGTTACCGAGTGACAGACATACAGAAAATTTGGCATGAGGACTTGGCATAAGGAGTATATGGCCTGTAAAACTAAGGCCTAAGGTATTTATAAATCAGTTGTGAGCACAATTCTAAGATCGATCTTGAGAGCGATCTTGAGTCACCGTTTAAATATTCTATTATTTATTAATACCTCTCATCATCTGAGATCGGCATTTATGAATTAAAATTGCATCTCAAAATTGATCTTAGAGTTGAAAGTGAGTGCATTAACATCCGTTGTGTAATATGGAAGTTTTTGTTTTTGCTTATCTGAATGGAAAGCAACTTTGTTTTATAATTCATTGCACATAAAGGACAAAATTTGGTAAAGCGCCATCTGTTAGTGAATAGTTTTATATTTTTATTTTGCTAGTTTGGAGTTTAAGTAATTTTTTGCTAGAGGGCGTTAATCTGCCAATATTAAAAGTAACTAATATAAACAAATATATTAGTTACTTTTAACATTAACAGATGTCACTAATGAAGGCTATTATGGCCCAGTGGAAGCACCTGACCGTACACGCGAAGGTTGTAGATGTTTGAACTAATAGCAATGAAATAATAATATTACACTGCTCTAATAAGATAAAATGTAGCGTTGTGATACAACAATCAACTCTCAGTGTCTCAAATTGGGGGGAAACTGACAACGGAGTGTTTGGCACTAAGTTTTCTCTCAATAATCAATAAAAATCACTGTTGATATTCTATTTCTTTCAAGGAAATTCCATTCGTCACTTTTCGCTGATATTAGACTAGTATCGCGTGGGAAGTGACAGAACCCGTCACGTGGCGTGGCATGTCTCATTGAAACAAGGAAATGAAAATGATTTCAAATATAATAATTTTCCCGAGTTAAATTAGATCATTACAAGTAATTTAATACATCATCACAGGTCATGTTAACTTCAGAAGCAGTTAGCGCCATTTTAAATTTATATTTGCATGTAAACTCAATAAGGTAAACAAAATAAGCCACAATTTCAATTTACAATTACAATTTACACACAGTTATAATTTAATATAACAGTAATCTATAAAGTATGACTCATCAAAGACCGACCTTAACAAACCTGTCTCGATACTCCTATATTGATATCTTTATTCAAGTTCGTCTTAATAAATTTAATTATTAACTTTAAATTGATAACCTAATTTAATTAATAGGTTCAATTATTTCCGTTTTGTTTCAGGTTCGTAAAATCTTTTACTAAAGTATAATATTTTTGTGGAATAAAGTTATTATAGTATATTGTAAATAAATAGTAAAGATAAATAAGTATAGCTACAATTTGTTAGAAGATATCGTGACGCGGCAGAATCTGACTGTAAACACGAGTACCAGTTTGAATCCCACTCGGGGAGTAAATTATTTTTTCATTTTCATTTTCCTTGATCTAGTAATGTAATTGCCGCCAAGGCGCGGCGTTGAGATCTGCCACTCAAATGCCTCCAGAACTCGGTGAAAAGTGAGAAACGGATTTATCTTAACAGGAACGGATTGTCTTAACACTAGGTTCCCAGGTTTCCTCTGCCTACCCTGCTATGTGCGGGATAAAGTGTGACGCTGAAACAAAATTACTATTAAAATAATTTTCATGTTTTCAGTATCGTTAATGTTTCACAATTTTTTGTACACTCTTGTAACAGAATAGCGTCCTCGCTATTATAAAACGTGTGAAAATTTACAACTACCTACTAAATATATTTCTATAATATCCATTATCGTTATTTTTTATATTAGAATAACTAATTTCTATATTAAATAGGTCACTAGGTTAATACAATAAATTTATGCTAACAAGATCATTAGGTAAGACTAGATACTTCCCTCAGCCGTCGAGGCGCAGTGGCACAAGCATGTGACAGTAAGCGCGACCGGCTGGGGGTTCGATTCCCACTCAGGGTGATGAATTGCTTAATATTTTCATTTCCTTACTTGGGTAACAAGGCAAAGCGCCACGGTGAGTTCCGACGCTCATCACGCAATACCTTCAAAATTGGTTGGAAAGTAAAGAACTGAGTAAAAAACTTTGTTTAACTTTATCAGCTATTGTGCTGGTATTATATCCTATATATAGCTAGGTAGGCAGAGGGGATCCAGTGTTAACACTCCGTTGCCCACCCACCGCTCAATATTCGAGACGTTGAGTGTTGCTTGGCGAAATTCAATTCTGCGCTTGTCATGTTACGACACGACGACCGAGGAAATGAAAATAATTCTTTCCACATTGATTGACTTTCATAATGATTTTTTTTTTCAAGTTCACCGGGACTCGAACCCCTCTTTAATGCAGTCATTAATGCAGACAGAGTGTCTTAACACTCTCTTTTCTACATAACCTGCTATAGAGGAAAGACGTGATGCTGCTCTTAAAAATTACCTTAATTTTTATGTGACACGAACACGACGCTAAAATCTAAAAAGATTTGAATATGTAACTAATTTTTACATACATTATAATAATTCGTTAAAATTGTTAGAACTTTGAGAACCTATTGACGCGTGCCAAACATGTTGCTAAGACAATGTGTACCTGACGTGTATGTCACTTTATACAAAAATGGTAGTGCTGGTTATATTCAAATCAAATAATCAAATCAGCTTCACGCTGTATCCCGCACACAGCAGGGTAGGCAGAGGGAATCTAGTGTTAACACACTCCGTTCCTCACTTTCCGCTAAATTCTTGAGGCCAATAGTAGCGTAGGAGCACAAAGTGTGTTTGTTAATGCGACTGATGATGGGTTCAATACCCACTCGAGTAAATTAAATATTTATTTGAATATTATATTTATACATTTTTCTTCCTCCCGGCATTCATCCTGGCGTTTGCTATCATCCTGTTGAACCTTCTCCACTTTGCATGGTCTTCAAAGTTCTCGGTGATAAGACATTGGCTCCGCCAATCCGCAAAATCGTAAAAAGGGGTAACTAAGTTTTTGCTTTAGGTGTAATATAAGTATTTATAGAAGTAAGACCCCACACGTGAAACGCACGACGAATCACGTAATATGTGCGCTTCAAATACATACATTGTTTGATAGTTGAGATGAGTGTGTGTAACTAATGGAACTAATATAACTAAGTAGGCACAAAAAATGATTTTGCTTAAATGTTATGTAAATTAGTAGTTGTAAGCGAAATAGGCAGATATTTTTACTTTACTTTAGTAATAAGATTATTTCAAAAAATATACACCGTCTATTGCATTAAAGAAGAAAGAAGTGTCTTTGCATTAGGTTCTCTCTGTCTATCTCAACTAAGTTTTTTCATATGGGGAAAAAAATGAAGGGAGAGTTTTACGCATTACTACTATACCGCGTGAAACTCTCCCTTTTTTCCACTCCACTCTCCATTTTTTATAAAATTTGCCGTATTCCAACCGTATAAGATACTCCCTGTGTGGACCTAATATTTTGCAATTTACTAGATAGAGGACTGAGGACTAACGAGTAACGATACAAATAAAGGAAAAAATCCAAAAAAATTAAATCATTCCCCCTATGGACCTCCTAATCGTCGCATTACAGTAAGAAATTTATAAGAACCATCAAAATATCGAATATTTTGCTTAATTTATTTTTTAAAACAGCGGAACCCTGAAAACGAATAATTGCTTGCTGCACAGCACAGATATAAAAACACAAGCAGCTTACGAAGACAATTTATTTCGATCAACATATTCACCGTAGGCGGTCGTTACTCTAAAAATATATTTAAAAAGACGAAAAAATAAGTTAAAAATATATAATAATTCCAAATTATATAAAAGTAGAGCAAATATTCTTTAATTTAATATGGAATTAGTGTGCGATACTTTAAACTGATAAACGCGTATTAAATTATTTATATTTTGTTTTGTTTTTGTTGAAGTGAAGAAGTAATTAATAGTTAATGATTATTTTTAATTCAGTTCAATTTTGTTAATGATGGCGTTTCAAGTGTGTCATATTTAATTCTCAATACAAAATATTATAATCAAATTTTGAATCAAACATTAAAAAAACGTAACTCTTCGTAAAGTTCAAAGAGAAAATGGATTTATAAGAATTAACTAAATATTTAGTCGCCAAGTGATATACAGAAATTAAAAATGGATACAAACTGGACTTTCCACATGGGACTCCGGTCCCCAAACTTGACGAACACGACTGTCAGTTTACAAGAAAACTTTGAAATCGACCTCGAAGACACTAACTGGATTCTAACATCGTCCTTCATAATATTCACAATGCAAACAGGTAAGTCATTTTTCTTAAGCATAAAGTGTGTTTGGATGCCGTCTTACTATATACGCGACGGCTGTGGATTCGATTCCCACTCGAGAGAAAAAAATATTTCCGTTCTCCTCGCTCTGGTAATAAGACATGGCACGGCGTTATTCCGCCACTCAACGTGCAATGTCTCGAAAATTGGGTGGTGCGTGGGGAATGAAGTTTCTTAACACTAGGTTCCATGTACCTATTCCTGTTATATACGGGATACAGCGGGAAATTAAAACAAGATACAAAACTTTTTGTTGGTGGAAATATAAACCTAATTTAATTCCGCCCGTTAAGTGGCAAAAATCAAGGACACGCTTTGCGTCAGATGTCAGCAAATGAAAATAATTTATTCCTCCGAGTGGAAATCGAACCCGTTACATTTATAGTCAGACGCCGCAGGACCCCCTCACGAAAATAGTGATATTTGAGTCTACCTAATTTTAATTGATAATATCTTTTTAAATATGTTTTAATGACTTATTACCTCGAGATATTAATCTATATAAAATGCTCAGAAAATAAATCTATTAAGATACCTATTGAAATAAATAAAATATATATTATAAAGTCAATATTTAAAGACTGAATTTAGATAAATTCCAATCTCTGGAACTGTCTTTTAGGTTTGAATGGAAAAAACCATTTAGCGTTGGATGCATGTATTTAGTCTATAGGCTATGGCTATAGGTACTGTGGTCAGGTTTACCCCAGGCCACAGTAGTAAAAACTAGTTTATTTATTATATCTAAAATTGAAATTGTTTCCTTCAAACGGAGGCCATGAATTTGTGTCAGCAACGTTACAAAGTCAATGTTACAACTTCAGATGTGATACATTATATTGCAAAATATTGAATTTTATTTTCCTTTTGTTCATACTTTATGTGGCAATATAAAATTAAACCGGATGTTCAAGGTGTTTACACAAACAACCTTATAATATTAAATTATTTGAAGATATTTCCCTTTTCCTTGTGTTATGTTGAAAAAGTGGCTATTGAGGCACAGTGGGGCTGACTGTGACAATCGTGGTAGATTTGGTTCCTACTCGGGGGAAAGAATTAATTTCATATTTCCTTTCTGGAAAAACAAGTTATCGAGTTTCATTACTCAATACTTAATGTCCTAAATTCGAGCGTCTTGTCATTTAGTTCTCTCTGCCTATTCTGTAATGGAAACAGTACTCTTTCTAAACTTTGCAGCCTCTAGAACCGAAACTTGTCTCTTGATTTACCCGAATTGGGGTAAATCTGTGAAGATTAGATGTACTACGAAATGTAGGTACATGGAAAATATTAATACTGCACTTTTAGAAATACCTATTATTAATATGAAATATCTAATATAATACTTTATTTTAATAATATATTTTTGTTTTAGGCTTTGGGATGCTTGAGTCGGGATGCGTGTCAATAAAAAACGAAGCTAATATAATGATGAAGAACCTCGCTGACATATCACTTGGTGGTACGATAACATATTGTCTATGCTATATATTTATTTTCCTCAGACAAGCTATCTATTTAGATTTTTCATACAACAGTAGGCATGGGGCCTGAGCCAACCAGAAAATGATCTGGTGTCCACCCCAGAATTTATTAATTACAAATATAAGCTTGAAAAATAAAAAAGGATTTTATATATTTTTTTTATATTATTTTTTTTAAAAAGACGTATAAAAATAACAACGTAAAGTTTTAAATGAACCTGTTATTCTTTAACTGTAGAAAAAGAATAAAAAAACTTGCTTAACAAATTTTAAATAGAAGATATCCATTCAAGGATAATTTTATAGGTAAATCTCTTATATAAGATAACCAATTAATAAAATTAAATATAATACTTGTCAATCAGGTCTAACATACTGGATATTCGGCTACGGCATGTCCTTTGGCGATGGGCCACTGTCCAACCCTTTTATAGGGGTGGGCAACTTCCTAGTGGACCCACCGGTTGGCGACGCGCTGATGGGTCCCGTTTTCGCTTCGTTTCTATTCCAATTGTCGTTTGCTACCACGGCTACTACTATAGTCAGTGGTGCTATGGCAGAAAGGTATTCAATTTTTAATAATGATATCAATTTAAATTATTTCATTTCCTTGACATCGAGCCCACAAGCTTCACATTTATGGTTATTAAAAAGATGACAATTTATTTTTATTAATGTGTTATAAATATAATGGAATTAGAAAAAAAAAATTTTTCTGGTTCTAAACCTTTATTTTTTTCCTTCACAAATAGATGTAACTTCAAAGCGTACTGCCTTTTCTCGTTTCTAAACACAATAGTGTACTGTGTGCCTGCGGGCTGGGTGTGGGGGAAACATGGCTTCCTGAACCAGTTGGGAGCCGTGGATATAGCTGGCTCGGGACCCGTACATCTTATTGGTGAGTTTTATAGATACTTATTTAGATTTTTTTATATCTTATCGTTGTATCCCGCACATAGCAACGTAGGCAGAGGGAACCTAATGTTAAGATATTTCCGTTCCCCACTTTTTCGCCGAATTCTAGAGACATTTCAAGCGTGAACCAAAACTATAGTACGATCTACGAGTCTTCGTTGCCTTGAAAATTAAGTTTTCTGTGTGAACATTTGCACTATGTACACTCGAGAAAAATAAATTAAAAATAAGAAAAAATTGCGCAGCTCTCTACAGCCTAAAATTTAGGGCGACCATGACTCGTAGACCGTACTGTTTAACAATTTTAGGTACATATATTGAAATAAACGCACAAATATACAATTCTAGGAGGTTCTTCAGCTTTCGCATCAGCTCTCATGCTAGGCCCGCGTCTAGGACGATACGCTCGCGGCACAGCCCCTTTACCCTTGGGTAACCCTGTTAACGCTGTTATGGGAACCTTTGTGTTGTGGTGGGGATGGCTCGCTTTTAACTCTGGAAGTACTTATGGAGTAAGTTTGATTAATATATTATTGCTTAGTTCTCTCTAGGTATAGGTACCAAAACCTTAAATAATATTCTCGTATTTCTACAGCGTTACTATCTCATATTGAGTACGTTAACATTAAACGAAAATAAACGAAACAAATGCCAAGCTCTCAATAACTTTAATTACCTGGCAACATAAAAACATTCCTACCTTTGATACTAATTTTATGAAAACAAAAAAAAATAGTACTAAAGAGGCTATTAAAGTAAATGACTGAATACATAATGTTATAGTCAATTAGCTTAAATCGGTTCATACAAATAAGACGAATGCCCGATCGCTTTGATTGTTCCTAAACGGTCGCCATTTTAAAATTAAATGAGCTCCACAAAATGGCCGCAATTTACCATGCATGATAACGTAGGTACTTAATTGTTTTTAAATGGTGTAATTTGTGGATAAATATAGAGATTGTGTCGTTAATATTTTATTTTTAAGACCTAACAAAATAAATTATAAAGGTTTTTTATTTTATTGTTATGTTTCAATGTGATAGGCCTACTAATGCCAAAATTTTTTTTATAAATTGTTTATTATGGACACAGAAATCATCAAGGTTTAACCGACTTCCAAAAAGATTATTTCATATACCTACGTATACTCGTATGTTGGAATAATTTAGCCTTCAAAACATGCTTGTGCTAAATTTTGTAAATGTACTTAGGTATATAAATTTGTATGTTTTGTGATCCATTAATTTCTCGTCACCTAAAATACATTTAAAAGTCATATCGAAGCAGTCAATTTTCATTAAAACGACATATACTCCGGCTTAGGTAACAGATGTAGTTTTATTAAAATCGGTTTAGTAGTTTTTAGATAGATATTTAAAGTTGGTTTAATTTTTAAAATTATTTTTGCATAATCATAAGGAAAATTTAACAAAATACTATTATAAAGTTAACGACTTCAAGTATCATCATTTGGCGAGATAGAACGCCATTAAACTAATATTTCTTATAACTTTTTATGTATGATCTTATTATTTTTCTAATCTAAGTGTGTTATTAGTACTTTAGAAGATATAATAATAGTCTACACGTTTATTCCAAGTAAATAGACATATTTAGACATCATTAAAAAAAGTCACGTGTGTAAGACGCACGTGAGACAGTGTTTTGATGGAAATGGGATAGTTGTGAGTTCGATACCCACTTAGGTGAAATATTTTTTTAAAATCATACTATATCTTGCACATAGTAATGTAGGCAGAGGGAACCTGGGAACCTATTACGGTAAGCTTTGCGGGATACAGGTGAACTTTTTTAAAAAGCTTATTACGCTTTTTTTATATGAACTTCTTTATTTAAAGGTAAGTGGAGCAAAATGGCAGTATGCAGCCCGCGCTGCAGTCATGACGATGATGGGTTCTTTCGGCGGAGGATGTTTTGGGTTACTGTGAGTGATTGAATTGACATCATAATTATAATTTATATTAAAAATAGATCATTTATATTATTTCGTTGTTTTATAATATCAAATACGTAGGTGCAAGCAAATTAAAGTTTTTAATTTGTCAAATTTAATTATTATGACAACGGAATGTCGATTAAAGAAATCGTTTTAATTGTGTAAAAAAAATTAAATCATTTGACAAAATCAATTATATGGTGCTTATAATATATAATGCACATTTAATATTCCTTTTAAATAATGATACTTAAAATATACCTTATTTTAGATTCACGTTGATTAAGAACAAAGGGCGAGCTGAAGTGATGGAATTGATTAACAGTATTCTTGGATCACTTGTATCGATAACTGGTTAGTAGTTCTATTTTTTATACGATGGTTATATTTAATAAGAGGAAGCCAGTCGTGGCGCAGGGACACAAGCGTGTGATTATAAACGCAACAGGTTAACTCGAGGAAATGAAATACATACCTAATTTTCATTTCTTCAATCTGGTGTTGAGTGCCATTAAATTCCGCCACTCAACTCGCAATGGCTCCAGAATTCGATGAAAGCTAGAGAACAAAGTGTTTTAACACTAGACTCCCTCTGCCTCTGCCTACCCTGCTACAGCGTAAATAGCGGGATACACACACGGCGCGTGACATGAACACATTTGTTAAAAAATTTAAGCACATTAGACATATGACAATTATTAATATTTTATTGTTTTGTTTTACATATTCAGCACTTTCTTAAAATAATCAATATTTAAATACAATATTTTCTCATAGAATAGAACCCAAACCCTTACTAGCAACTATACTTTAATAGTGATGTGCCGATGTGTAATATGTCTTCTCAGATATTCCACGATTATTTTATCGATTCTTATTCGTTTTAATATTTCATACATTTCAGCCGGATGTTTCTTATATCGTGCATGGGAATCAATAGTAATAGGTATGATAGGAGCTGCTATAGCGGCCATAGCTACTCCATTATTCGATAAGATGAAGGTCGATGACCCCGTCGGTGCTTCCGCAGTACATGGCGCTTGTGGGCTATGGGGTTAGTAAAGGATCATGTCTATCATAATCGTTTTTCATTGTGGCGCAGTATAATAGGGTCTAACTGTAAACGCAATGGTTGTGGGTTTGATGTAAAAATCAAATAAGTACTTAATATTTAAATAAGTAATGACTCTTATTAAGCTAAAAGTCATTAATTATTGCCATTTCTCTTACCCTGGTAGTATAACACGTGACGTTGAGTTCCACTACACAAGATCTCTCGAATTTTAGCGAAAAGTAGAGAAATAAATCTGTTGACACTAGATTTTATATAAAGAAATGCAGATGAAATTACCCAGAATTACATTTATTTGCTAACCAAAAATATTATTAGCTTATGCGCATGCTAACGATCGTTTAACACATGCGTTTATAAAAATATTTTGTGAATATATTCTCCAGAGCAACATTGGAACTTACAACCATGTGCTGTCAGACGTTGTGCTTTGATGTTTTCGAAGTAATTTGTTTTTTTTTTATTTTACCTATGTTGTAAAAAAAAATAATTGTCCAATTTATCTTATTGGACCTTCGAGTAAGATTTTGTAAGTTCAATTGTATAAGTAATTTTACATTATATGTTTAAGGTGTCTTAGCAGTCGGACTTTTTGCGGATAATCCTATTCCTATGGACACTACAAATGGCAGATCAGGTCTTTTTAAAGGTGAAATAATATTGAATTAATAAGAATAAATAAATTTTTTATTGCTCCTACTATTAATATAAAATACTAGGAAATAAATCTAACCACATTAAATTTTTTACTTTTAATAAATTACTAACAACTCACGCTCATACATTTAAAAATCATCACCATATTGTATGATATTCTCAATCTTGAAAGATTGATTTATTATTGATTAATAAATACCGTTTATTTTTCAGGTGGCGGCTGGTATCTCTTAGGAGTCCAAGCCCTTACTGGCCTCTGTCTAATGTTGTGGGGTGCTCTAGTCACTATGGCTCTGCTGTGGCTTATAGATTTAGTTTTGCCTATCAGAATGGATCCGTATGAAGAATTACTTGGAGCTGATTTGACAGAACACAAAATAAGACACGGACAGGTAGTATTTTGATATGATAATTATATTTTAGTTCTTCCTATGCACGTGTACGTGGTATATGTATGTATTTATTGTAATGGCAATCAAAATTTTACTGAAAAATCTCCAAGTTATGATGAATATATATTTTATTTCAATAAAAAATCTATATTTTAAGTGTATTATTCCACATTTAGCAAAGAGAAATACTTTTTTAGCCTATAATTATCAATCTTAGTATACTACTATTTTCAATTACAAAAACAAACAGCAACAGGCAACTTATATTTAAGTGTTCACCTAATATAGGATAGAATATGAAGTTTTTTTCTAGAAAGTTCTTACTATTTCAGGTTGGAGTATCTCGAGCAGTGTCAGCATTACGACCGTATCACAGGTCGAATAGTATCGAAGAAGTTGGTAGTATTGGTGTTAATACAGGACATAGTCTCGTTGTTGATAAACTACATGAAGTAATTATTTTATTTAGAGAAAATTGTTCCGTTGATGATTTGAATTTATATTTATAATAATTTTCGATATTCTTACCAAATTAACCACACAAATCGAAATTTAATTTATAAAATATTTTATAAGTTTAACATTAAAACGCTTGTCACTAAAAGTTGTCACAAAAAAATAATTTTAAATTCAATATTGCAGTTACAAAAGAAGAAAAAGAAAAACAAATTCACGAGCAACCTACAAATATTTACAAACAACAGTTTCGACGTAACAGATCCGGACAGTTTTAAAAATAATGGTTTTCTTAATAAAAGACCAGGGAATCCCGAAAACGATCTCCATCGCGCTATAGATTCAATGGCTAGTGAGATAAATGGTCAAAATAATCCACAAACAGCCATAGTTCGTGTAATACCCGAAACAGTTAAAGGAAAGAAGTTAAAAGAACTGTCTGCTAGTGAACTACAAGAGTTAGAAGAAATAAATGCAAGCGAAGATCGATTTAGACATCGTATCACTGAAAATGATTATAAAAATGATATCGAGAGATGTGGCACATCAAATGCGACTTTGCGGTGGATCGATTAGTTTATAGATGTAATATTGAAATAGTTGTGATGTTGTTTTTTTAGAAAGTGTAAATAAATATTTGTAAAATTATTTAAAATAAAAATAAAAATATTGCTTAATGTTGTTGATTAAAATAGGATAAGTAACTCTATCACAGTTTTTCAAATAAATAAATAATAAACAACTTTTAGACTATATAATTGTAATTTGAAATATTTTAGAAATTAATGCGTAAATTACACTTATGAAATATTTTTACTTTAAATATGAAAATTTATCTGAACAGTACGTAAAAATTATAATATGTTAAAATAGTTCCTTTTTAACTATGACTATAACTAAACAATCATCTTGTGTTAAGTTTTTTAGAAACAAAAAGTACAATGTAATTTTTTCGTTTTAAAACAAATTATTTTCAGCAAATTAGTATAAAACATTAACGAATCAAAAAATCAAATGAAATTTAATAAATAAATTTAAATCTAATATTTAATGTAATAATTAAAAAACAATCAGTTCGGTTGTTAATTTAAATAAAAAAATCGATTTCTTGAATTGATCATCCCTAATAAGAAACACTGAAATTTGACATCCGTCATTCAATTGTCAGTTAATGGTTGAAAATGAAATTAAAAACACTGTTACTGGCGAAGTGATTTTGTGCTCAACTGGCACGCTCGGAACGCCATAATAGAAATTAGAAAGAACAGAACAGAACAGAAAAACACTGTTTTCAATTTGTCAAGTCGTTCTTGTTATGTTGGTATTTGTAGTTAAATAACAAACTTACGACTAATTTAAATTTACAAAACAAGGACTGATTTTAAATTGAAACTATTCTACGTACTCGTTAAAAGATGTATCAATAATAAGTACTACCTATTCAATAAGGCAAGAAGAAAAATAATACCTGTAGTATCATTGTAAATTCATTCAAAAAAACATTTGTATTGTATGAATTTTTAACTAACATTTAACCCAATAAGGTAAAGTAAATTTTTCATAATTTTTGTATATTACACAAAAATCCTTGAACAAAGGGGTGATGTGATAGTTATATTACAACATAAAAAAGAGGCCAATTGTGGCACAGGGGCACAAAGGTGTGACGGTGAACACAACAGTTTATGGGTTCAATTTACACTCGAGGAAGTGTAATCTATACTAATGTAATAAAGCGGAATGTTTGTTTGTTTAAACGCAATGATCTCTGGATCGACTGGTCCAATTTACTTTCTTAGTTTTGTATGAAAACTACATTCTTCAGGACTGCTATAAGCTATACATACATTACTATAAAATATATGTCAGTACATTGTATGAAAAATAAATTCTATTTTTAGTTTCTATTTTTAGTGCTAAAAATGCTATCTCTTATAAATAAGTCACAATGAGGCATTTTTTGACAAAAATTAATAGAAAAATGCAAGGTTATTTCTGGTTATTTCACTAGTTCTGTTTGACATGGATATTGAAACTTACAAGTTAAAGTTATTATCAAAAAAAATATATAAAGATAAGCTTTGGCTTTTATAACATGTAAATTGGATATATACTTTTTGAGAAGTCTGATTGGCAACAGACGTCTTAACATTAGGTCCCCAGGTTCCCTCTACATACCCTGCTATATGTGGAATTAATGAAGCTAAAAAATTAAAAAATATATATCTTTAATTATAAGTGCTTAAATTTAAGATTTTCAGTATTAAATATTGTTGTAAACGATTATTTTTTTAAACAAAATGAACAAAACAAATAATAAAATACTTACACAGATGGAATACTATGAAAAATTTACAAAGGAGTTACTAGAACACAAAATACTGAAATGCAAAAACATACTTCACAAAAAGGTATTACAATATTGTCTTCTAAACAGTATCTTTGAGGTTGCATGGTGCAGCATGGGACAGTTTTAGATTTTATTGTCACTTGGGGGATTTAATCACTTTTATTTTTTACTATGATAACAAGACTTTTATGTCATGAGTCATTGAATTCTGCAATTCAATATCTCAAAAATTGGGCGACATGAAGGGAACTAAGTGTTTTAACTCTTAACATGAGGTTCCCTAGGCTGTTATATGTAAGATACTCCAGCAATATTTATAAGAAAACCTTGCAACTTAAATTTGGACACACTTTCCATTGGATTTGCTTACAATTAATTAAATATTGCACTAATATTTTCATAGCATGGATACGTAGATGGACCTATTGGATGGATGTCGAGAAAATCATCTGTTTACTATTCTTTTTTTTGTTTTTAGCATAGGGAAGCTGTGACTAAAGTTGCAAAAAATATGGGCCTATCAGATTATAAAGAAATCAAACAGGAACATAGGAATTTATTGCGTTTCTGCAACAATCAGGTAAGATTAAAATATATTGAGACTTGTGGCTCAACGGCACAATGTCTGACAGTAAATGTGATAGGTGGGGGTTAGATTACCACTAAAGGGGAAATTATTTATTATATCAATTTTGTTGCTGTGGTAACGACACAGCAAGCATTAATTTCTCCACTCATAATCTCTTAACACTAGGTTTCCTCTGTCTTATGGTCTAACCACCGAGGACCCAAAAGACCATGCAATGTGGAGTAGGTTGAGTAGGAAGGCAGACCCTGGTAATAGCCGGGATTAATGCCAGGAAGAAGAAGAAGAAGAAGACTGCGTTCCTTCTGCCTACCCTGCTACATGCTGGTTGTAGCGTGCATCTAAAGAAAGTCTAATAATTTCTGCGTGTTTTTTTTCTTTGGTGTTTAGATACGCAGTCATATAATGAAGCAAACATATAAAAAAAAAATGAATTGTGATGGGGAGGTACTTAGTTCAATGCCGAGTTGGATACAAGAAATCGACAAAGAATATAATTTTTTCGATCGAATTTTACAAGTAAGTTATATAGAGATTATAAACAAACACACAAGTAGCGAGTTTAACTCGCGCCTGGGGCAAAATACTTTTTCAGTGCCCCCCAGACGAATACATTTAATTTTATATGTAAAATATACTCTCAAATTAATAAATGAATAGTCTTAGGCTAAAGCTTAGTTTTAAATGAATGGTTAAGGACCATAATTAAATTAAATGCATATTAGGTATTTCATTAAATACATATATTTAAATAGATTTGCGAACCTTTCGGCGCCTCTTTGGGAGTAGCGCCCGGAGCATGATGCGCCTCGTTGTCCAACCCCCTTCCCTCCTACCACACTATGCCTCTGATACATATACACATAAATATAAATTCACATAAATACGTTATACATGAATTTACACTATATTTTTGGTTATTAAATCTAAGAAATTTTGTCTTTACCTAAAATAAAGTATTCTATGATAAAAAAAGTTTTGAGTAAATAATAATTTTTCGTATACCGGTGGAGTTATTTCAAGCGTATCGTAAGTCCATCGTTAGCGAAACGAACAAAACGAAGCAACGCGAAGAATCTTATTTATTACATTTAATTTTTAATATATTATAATTAGTTTATTTATTTCTTATTAACAAAAAGTGTATAAAAATATGAACGTAGCTGGATTTTAACCTCCGCCACTTGGAAACCCTCCTAGCTGACCTGATCACTAAGCCATTAGTTCTTATCAGGCTACGCCGAAATTCTATATTATATGCTCATTACAACTTATTTATATGACTTATATTATATGCTAACAACATAAATAAGTTGTAAGAAACGTATAAAATTTTCGACGTAACTTGATGAGAACGTGTCCGCTTTCCAAGAGACGCAGATTCAAATCCCGCTACGTTCATTTTTTTACGTTTTACTTAATAAGTATTTTTATTCCCTAACGCGAAATAACACTGTAAAAATGTTAAATATAATTTATTTATCGTTTTTAAAAATTCTGAAAAAAGGCACGAGTAGTAGCGTAGTAATAGGGACTTCTTACTTTTATCTTATCTATCTTTCTTTGATTATTTTCTTTTTTAGTTATTATAAAACGTAAATTTTATGTAACTCTCAACTTGTAATAAACATTTTTAAATCATTTTTTTATTTGCAGCGTTTAACTTCATATGAATTGGGCAATCCTACAATAACTCAGACACTATTTTTATGGAATTTATTTCAATCTGTGGAACAGAGTGTTAGGAACTGTAGAAACATGTTATATTCCCAGCATATTTTCAGCAAAGTGGCCGTGACAAAATACGCAAAAAAAAATGAATTGCCAGTTCAACATTTACATAGATTATGGTGAGTTTATTTATTTGAAAGCGGTAATCTCAGGAACTAATGATTTTTTTTTGTGTTACGGCTAAAAACATAGTATCAATTCCATTTGACCGCGCAAGCGAAGCCGCGGGTAAAACATGACTGGAATAACCTGAATAACTAGGCAATTCTTTATATAAGGATGTTCATGCTCGAGGTAATAGTCAAATTATTTTTATTTCATCGCTTCGATAAGAACTCGCTGCGGTACCGCAAAGTGCGGTGTTAAGTTCCGTCACTTAAGACTCTAAGCTTCGAATTCGGGCTGAATGAGAACGGATCACCGTAACACTAGGTTATTTCTACCTACCAAGAATTAAACATTTTTTAAGTCGTCGTGGCGCAGTGGGACAGCGTCTGCCTGTAAACGCGATGTTTGTGGGTTCAATTCCCACTGAGGAAATGAGTATATTTTTTAAGGTATTTTAATTATTTTCTCTCATCGCTCTGGTAATAAGACAAAGCGAACCACAACTCCTGCTCTAGTAGGCATAACTAGGCGGTGCGAGGGGAACGAAGTGTTTTAAAACTACCTACTTCCTACTACCTTTTGCCTACCCTGCCATGTGCGGAATACAGCTTGAATTAAATTAAATGAATTTTTCATCAGGTTGAATGTATATCGACAGGCAGTATTAAAATGTTACCATTTAATTTTAAATGGTGATGATATAAAATTAATAAAACCGTGTTATTATTTCACGCCATTGGAAATAAAAATTGTGGAATTAGCTTGTGCGTATGATGACACAATACAAATAGTTAATGAAGTAAGTCAGTTATTCATTCGTTATTTTTATCTATATGTGACAGCTTCTTACTTTAAACGCGACGATTGTGGTGGTGTGGTTCGATCTCAAGAAAATGCAGCAAGTTCAAATTTCATATTCACTGATGCTTTTTATATTAATTATATTCAAAATATTTTGCTACGCATAAAAAAGCTGTAAAGAATTACTTTAATTTTAGTTCTTTATTTTCAGAATTCGTTTCTTATTAAAAATCAATTGTACGTATTGATATTATTATTTAGAATAATAGTTGCGGCTAAAGAAAAATGTTGTCTAATATCACAAAATGGGACGCCATTTCACGAAATAGATAGTGAAAAAAAATATAAAGAATCATTAAAGTATGAAGAAATAAATACGAATAAGAAAATAAAACAAGAAAGTAATATTTATATGGAAAATTGCAATTTTGATAATGAAGATACGATTTTAATGTGGACGTTAGTAGAAAAGGAATTAAAAAGAAGGTGAGTATTTTTTTTATAATTCCACACTGTATCCCGTCATACAGCGGGTTAGACAGAGGGAATCTAGTGTTGAGGCACTTCGTTCCTCACGCTCCACCCAATTTATCATACATTTCGTATTGAATGGCAGAACTCAGCACCGCAAGACAAAAGTCTTATTACTGGAGGAAGAAAGGAAAACAATGGTTTCCCACGAGTGAGAATCCAACTCAAAACTGTCGCGTTTCTTTTACTTCCACTTTTTAATTTCAACACTTTTATCTACACTCTACAGATACTTAAAATTAGATTCCAAAAAAAAATTTTTTTCCATTTCCTTTCAGAAATTACAATACACCATTAATAATATTACAAAAAAGATGGCACGAATTAATTTTAAATGCGAGAAAAGCTGTAATAAGTACTTTTGATGAAAGCACTTCACCTCATCCTCTGTTATTAGCTATAATTAAAAGGCAAGTATAGTATACATATTAGCTTCATGCTGTATCCCACTTGTAGCATGGTAGGCAGAGGAAGCTTAGTGTTAAAACACTCCGTTCTCCACTTTCCGCTCAATTCTGGAGGCATATGTAATGTATGCATAATGCAATACTAATATATATTTGTAGTTAATTTTATTCAAAATATGTGTATACGCCGGCAGACTGAAGTTTGTATACTTTTAATAGCTGTACTTTCCGTTGACTTGCAATCATGAAATTATTACAGAACTTTCCGTAGGCGAGACTCGCACTTGGCACCGGTTTTTTTACATTTCTTTAAATACTTAGAATAAAATATTAAAATAAGAGCTTATTTCTAAAATTTTAGTTTGTTTTAGGTTCCCATTCATAATAACAAAGGAACTACCCACTTGGTTCGAGCTCATACAAAATAAAAAAATTTTTTTTACGTCTGATATTACAATGATGTCAAAAGTGAGTTTTTTATTTTGTAGCTTTACATTTTATACTGCATAGCAGGGTAACGTAAGCAAACATTTTAACGTGTAATATCTATAAAAGTAAGGTAAAGGTGGAAACGAAATATTTTAACACTAAATTCCCTATGAAGCTAAAAAATTATTATATGGCAGTAAAAAGAAAAAAAAAATACTACTCTGAAGTCTTTAACAATTTTAATCAATAAAAAATCCACGAAAACGCAGAAGCAGATTCTATATCTGACGCGTAAAAACAGAATAAATTGATAGTTATAAGAAACTAAAAAACCTTTGCTTTCTACAATAAAAGTAAAAAGAAAAATAAAACAAGCCCTGTAGGAATTATTAGGAACGTCAGTTTTTGACCATTTATATTATGTTCCTGAGGAGTGCTGTGAATTATAAATGAGTGCTAACCGTTCATCCTAATAAACTATTGCATTTGATACTTTTTTCTTTAGTTTTTATATCGGATTATTGTGTTCTCATTTTTTTTTTCAGGAACATAAATCCTTAGTTGAGATAACGGATTTGAACCTTGACAACATAGAAATTAGTAAGTATTCATATTACATATGCATTAGGAGTCTAAGTGGTAGTGTAGTCTCAACAATAAATTTATTAAAAAACTTAAAGATCTGAAGTTTATTCAAAATTATTTTCATATTTATATACTGTATTGTATTACAGATGAAAATGTTATATATGAAGACTTAAATAATTTAATTGAAGATAACGTAGAAATATATCAAAACGTACCAAATAATATTACAATTAACCGCGATATTGCTGATGATGCACAAGCTGACGGACATTTTAGTCCAAATATTCTTATTAAAGATCCACTTGAAAATAAAAAAATATATACTATAGATAAATTTAATCATGAATCTGATAATGTAAGCGAGGTTAATGATGATTTTAATTCAAGACTTAATATATCAGAAGAGTTAAATAGTTTGAATCCTTCCGAAGCGAAAGTTAAAATTCTGATAGACAAATTCGACTGTGAAGAAGAAACTATTATAAAAAATTATAATATTAATGTTAGTGTAAATAATTCAAATTCTAACACAAAAACAATAGGTCAATTAAAAAATTGGAACGGCTATGGAGTAATTAAAAAATCGATTATCAATTTTAAGAATAAAGGCTATGGTAACATACCACATTGCCAGAATGATAATATAGACAAATATAATGATTATAATGACAATGACAGTAGTGGCAGTAAGTATATTTTTAGTAGCTTAATATTTATATTTATTTATTTTATAGAAATTAAATATTCTGTAATGAATCTATTACATTTTAAATGTTAAATAGAAAGAAGTAAAAGTCCCGCTATGTTTAATATAGCACGGCGTTCAGTACCGCCACTCAACACGCAAAGTGCTTTGGGTTTTGTCACTAAACCCGCAATGAATGGAAAATTTGGCAGTGTGTTGGGAGAGTGTGACAATATTTTAACACTAGGTCCTCTCTTGCCTACCCTGCTATATGCGAGATACAGCGAGAAACTGCTAAATAAATTCAAATTCTGCGTCGATTGATGCCATGTCTCAATGTTTTAGATGTTTTCCGCAATGTCTCACGTAAAATGCCAAAAATTATACATGCACCTCGAATGTACGAAAATTATGAAGATATACAAATTGAAAACAAAATGGCCGAAATTGATAAACCATTAGACAAAATAGATATTGTAAAAAATGAAAGAACTGAAGATGAATTTGTTAGTAATAACTTAAATCTTAAAGTGAGTCAGAATGCAAAGAAAATAGATAGAAAACGGAAATTAATTAAGATTTTTTCTCAACTTTCCACATTGCCGAAACAGTTTTGGACGTATAGAAATATTGAGTTATTAGAATTATGCAAACCCTTTACTTTGTCTATTGAAAAAACTACTTTTCCAAAAATGCACGTAAGTATTTCGTTTTCTATAAACGGTTTTTTCTGATTATGATTTTTAGGGTTCCGTACCGTGTTCCTAAAATTACACACTAAGGAAACAAAAACATCTTAAAAAGTTTTTATAGGGTTTCTAAAATACTTGGTCTGTCTGTCAAGACTCTCTTTATTATCTTGTATTACGCTGAAATCTATAAAATAATATCATAAATCAATTCAAAATCAGATCAAGAAAGTGACATAAACGCGCATATCTTTTGATTGGGACTTAAAATTACTTGATACTAATTAATTTAGAGGCCGTCGTGGCCCAGGGGCACAAAGTTGTGACAGTAACGCGACGCGGGTTTTTAGGTTCGATCCCCACTCGAGGAAGTAAAATATATATTTAAATTTATATTTTCATTTCTGCGCTCTGGCAAAGCGGGGCGTTGAGCTCCACTCCAAGCCTCCAAAATTCGAGGGAAAATGGGGAACGGAGTGTTTTAACACTAGGTTCCCTCTGCGTACTCTGCTGTGTGCGAGTTACACATGACGATTAAAAAAATAGATGGCAGTACAGGTAATAATTTTGATTGAAGTTACAGAAAGAGAACAATATTAAAACGAAAAATAATGATAAAACATTTAGAAATGAAAAATCAGACGAAACAAAAAAAGCGAAATTTAAAATTCTGATTGACAAATTCGACTGTGAAGAAGAAACTATTATAAAAAATAATAATATTAATGTTAGTGTAAATAATTCAAATTCTAACACAAAAACAATAGGTCAATTAAAAAATCGGAACGGCTATGGAGTAATTAAAAAATCAATTATCAATTTTAAGAATAAAAGCGATAACATAACACATTGCCAGAATGATAATATAGACAAATATAATGATTATAATGACAATGACAGTAGTGGCAGTAAGTATATTTTTACTAGCTTAATTTTTATATTTATTTTATAGAAATTAAATATTCTATAGTGAATCTCTTGCATTTTAAATGGTAAACAGAAAAAAGTAAAAGTCCCGCTCTGTTTAATATAGCACGGCGTTGAGTACCGCCACTCAACACGCAAACAAAACAAACCTCTTGAAACATCAAGAGGACAAAGCAGTGCTTTGAGTTTTGTCACTAAACCCGCAATGTCTCGAAAATTTGGCAGTGTGTTGGGAGAGTGTGACAGTGTCTTAACAATAGGTCCTCCCTGCCTACTCTGCTATATGCAAGATACAGCGAGACACTGCTAAATAAATTCAAATTCTCCGTCATGTCTCAATGTTTTAGGTATTTTCCGCAATGTCTCACGTAAAATGCCAAAAATTAAACATGCACCTCGAATGTACGAAAATTATGAAGATATACAAATTGAAAACAAAATGACCGAAATTGATAAGCCATTAGACAAAACAGATATTGTAAAAGATGAATTTGTTAGTAATAAATTAAATCTAAATGTGAGTCAGAATGCAAAGAAAATAGATAGGAAACGGAAATTAATTGAGAATTTTCCTCAACTTTCCACATTGCCCAAACCGTTTTGGACGTATAGAAATATTGAGTTATTAGAATTATGCAAACCCTTTACTTTGTCTATTGAAAAAATTACTTTTCCAAAAGTGCACGTAAGTATTTTTTTTCTATAAACGGTTTTTTCTGATTATGATTTTTTGGGTTCCGTACCGTGTTCCTAAAATTACACACTAAGGAAACAAAACATCTTTAAAAGTTTTTATAGGGTTTCTAAAATACTTGATGGTTTGTCTGTCAAGACTCTCTTTGTTATCTTGTATTACACTGAAATCTATAAAGTAATATCATAAATCAATTCAAAATCAGATCAAGAAAGTGACATAAACGCGCATATCTTTTGATTGGGACTTAAAATTACTTTATAATAATTAATTTAGAGACCATCGTGGCCCAGGGGCACAAAGGTGTGACTGTAACGCGACGCGGGTTTGTGGGTTCGATCCCCACTCGAGAAAGTAAAATATATATTTAAATTCATATTTTCATTTCTGCGCTCTGGCAAAGCGGGGCGTTGAGCTCCACTCCAAGCCTCCAAAATTCGAGGGAAAGTGGGGAACGGAGTGTCTTAACACTAGGTTCCCTCTGCGTACTCTGCTGGGTGCGAGTTACACTTTACAATAAAAAAATAGATGGCAGTACAGGTAATAATTTTGATTGAAGTTACAGAAAGAGAACAATATTAAAACGAAAAATAATTATAAAACATTTAGGAATAAAAAATTAGACGCAAATCAAATATTAAACGAAGAGGGATTGAAGAATGTCATGAAAGAAATGGTGGTAAGTATACATGATTATCATCATCTTTACATAGTAAAAGAAGAAAGTGTTATACGATAAGTGAAAGCAGGGTAGGCAGAGGCATTGTTGATTGAGTAGCGAAACTCAACGCCGAGTTTTGCCTTATTACCAGGAGCGAGGAAATGAAAATATTAAATAATTAATTTTCCAGAGTAGAAATCGGATCCATAGCTGTCGCGTTTTTGTGAGTGCACCAAGGTCTGAAATATTTTATAATTATGCTTAATTAAAATAATTCTCATTATATTAAGGGACAAGGTATACAAATGTCATTTTTTAAAAATGCGGGGAACCAATGCGTGTACAATAACCTTCAAGATACGTACAATAAGGTCAGGAATGATCTTAAAGAGATAAATCGTATTATGTTAAAGGTAAGTAAGTGTTTATATATCTTTTTTAGCTTTAATAATTATAATACGTCATTTAATAATTATTAATTATGTGCAGTACGATCGCACTAAAGCTAAGTTTCCTAAACACATTGCGCATTAGAAGTTAAAACTAAAGATTTTAAATGCATATAAATAAACCTTACATTATTTATTGGTTATTATGATAAAAAAAATCAAAAGTTGATAATTAGCTCTTTTGTAATTTTATAAATACTTCATAGTTATTTAATTTCACTCGTTTTATAATAAGACTAGTGGACCCGATCGCGGCTACGCCCGCTTGAACTATACGAATATTTATTAAATATATTTATGAAATTATTTTTTAATAAGTATTTTAATATATTGGTATATATCGATAATATTACAAATATGAGAAAAAAGTATCCTATGTTCAAAAGTATTCAAGAATCTCTATATGAGTATTTTAACACAATTAAAGTAGCGGTTTGACCCTGATTGCAGACAGACAGACAGAGTTTCTTTCGAATTTATAATATAAGTATGGATTGGAGAGAGTCGTTTAAATACATTATAAAATTTTTCATTGAAACTTTCAATTCGATTTTTGAGAACACTATTTTGCGATATATTCTCCTTTATTTACGCACGTCTTTCATTTTATTAATTATTTACAGAATGAGAAAAATCGCAAGGTTGCCAAACAGACGAACTGCAAAAAAACAAAATCAAAACGAAAATTGGAACCACCACAATCAGAACCAACATCGAGTTTCAAAACATCTGATGACATGCAAGAGTGGCAAAGACAAAAAAATATTAATCTCAAATATTTCAATTTCTAATTACTGCAAGGAAAGAAGAAAGCAAAAATAATGACCCAAAAAAATAATGATAGCTCAAATGGTGATAGTGATATGATGATATATTTTTTTTTATTATATTTATTTATTTAAAAAAAAAATGTAGTTCATAACAAAAACAGTTTACGACGGTAATAACTACAGTAGTATGATACTGTGTCGCAGTTATTAACGCCCGCCTCACAAGCGTCGTTTCAAAAGATAGATCAAATTTAATTGCATAATCTATTATATATATAAAAGGACTTGTCCTCACTGACTGAGGTAAGACGCACGCACAGCCGTAACCGCTGTGCGTAGAAACGTGAAATTTGGACAGAAGTTTACTTTCGTAATCTGGACATCCACTAAGAAGGGATTTTGAACAATTTTAACCCTAAAGGGGTGAAATAGGGGTTCAAAGTTTGTATGGAAAAAAATTTAAATCGGCACCGATTTTTATAAAATTTGAAATTTAGACTCTTAAAAATATTTCATTGAACACATGTTTCATGGGTTATTAGAATTCACCCCTAATACGCAAGCGAAGCTGCGCGCGTCCGCTAGTTATATATATAAGAAAAATAAAAATTAAAAATTAAAAACAATGACCATAAAAAAAATTAAAATAATAATAATAAATAATTAGAATATTTAGGTAAATTTAGAATGTGTGTAATTTTTATATGTGCTTATATGTGTGTGTGTATGTATTTATGTATGTATGCGACCTTGCTTGGATAAGTATGCTTAAGATTAAGGATATACACAATTAACTTCATTTAGGTGGCTAGGAGGTCTTCTGTTTGGTCGTAGTTTAAATTTAATAACCAGTTAGAGAGTTTCATTTTACATTGGTGAGAGTTTAAGGGATATATGGTTATTTTATTATTGATAGCATTGTATAATGTGGGGCTGAGATAATAATGATGTCGATTTGAAGAGGCTTTATGACGCAATTCTATTTGACAAACTTTATTAGATCTAGGTTTGTTGAGCATATACTGAGTATCAAACGAGGTAGCTCGATGCTTTCGTAAAACAGAGCAAAGAACAAACAATTGTCGAACTGTTAACACCTTACTTGATTTATATAAATCTTCTGTTGGGAAGCGAACAGGTTTGGATAGTATAACTTTAAGAACACATCTTTGGACTCTTTGAAGAAATATTAAATATGAAAGAGATTCATTTATAGATGTGCCCAAAGATATGACACCTATTTGTAATAAAAACTATTGAAAATTTTAAATCCTGTGAAATTTTCAACGCAACTTACAACGCGCAAAATAAAACATTAGACTATTTTGAACGAGTACTATACTACCAATACTACTATTACGAACGAGTACTACAGCCAATACTATACCAAAACAAATGACTAACGTCACGACAACATCCCTGATTATGAAAACAAATGTTTACACAAAAGAAATATAGAGGAAATGTTTTAAACGAAAACAAAGTCCGAAAACTAATATTAAATCAAAAAAATGTATTTCAATTATTATTTCTTTACAGATAGTTCATAATCACTTTTACCTGCTAACGCCCAATATTAATAATGTATCTCCTATCTCCAGTTAACGTCTATCTCGTACTGTCCGACATATCTATCCAATCACTAACCTGCATGCCTACCTCCATCTCTGTCTATTTCAATCTATGGTAGCAATTTTTGGGATTAGGATTGGTTATTAACATTGGGCGTAAATGATGCTAGTGGCATAAAAGATAAAGAAAAGAGGGGGACGGAAGTGGCTTAATGGGAACGGAGTGATTTAATACTAGGTAACCAGGTTCCCTCTGCCTACCTGCTATGTGTGGGATAGAAAAAAGGGAGAAGATAAAAAAAGATTAACTTTTTCTAATTTCAAGAAAATAAAAATTCAAGAATGTTTCGATTGTTCTGAGATACATAAGTTCAGAATTAAAGGCAATTATAGATTCCCTTTTATCTTTTATTCATCTACTATATTGTGTAGGCATTTATAAAGTCAGCCCTCAAACATTCGCTCATCACATACAGATCGTCGACGGCAGTACAGTCGTCGCCCTGAAGTTAGCTGTAGATAGCTGCGCAGATTTGCTTTGAGGATCTTTCTTATTTTTCGCAAAAGTTCAAAAATGCCAACTTCAAGGCAGCCATGACTCGTCGACCGCACTGACGACGGTCAACTAGTATGAACAACCAATCAAAGCCACATCATTATTACGAAAGCCACCTTTGAAAGTAGACGTGTTTGTAGTGTGTCCATTGTATGGTCTAGAGGCTGGCAATATATAAATACAAACAATTAAATATTTTCAATTCACTTTTATAAAAAAAAATTAAATAACAGAATTATTGAACCAATGGTTAATTTCAGTGGGCAGAGCTTTAAAACCTTTTATACCCTCCCTTATATCTTCTATAGGTATTGCCAAAGTAAATAATTTATATTCCTTTTGTACTCTACTCGTTGTTGTTTCAGTATTGTGGAGGGAGTCCGCTATTTTGATCGGCATTATAATTTCTAATTCTTGCAAATGTTCGAAAGCTTTGAGAACCACTGGTCGCGGAACATTTTGTGTTGTGGAGTTTGTATTTGCGAATTTTGTGTACCTGTAATAAAAAAATAGATGTTCATTTTTTCAATTTAAATATAAAAAACATGTGTAATACGCCTTTTTACGAATTGCGAACCTTCTTCCCGTCTTTTTGTCGGTTAAGATTATACTATATATGAACACATCATAAAGGCAAATCTCAGCTTAGTCCTAGCAGACTGTATATACCTATGTAAAACCATTTCGAAGTTCATCGGCTGCCCGTCAAATATTTCCATTCCGTGCACCATCGCTATAACCAGAGACAATTCCAATATGGAGAGAGATTGTAATAATTTTACTCTATGCTCAGATAAAACTGTGTTGTCTATGATGGCGGATAACACTTGTGAGTCGATGAAAGGTTTATTTGGCGATAGTTTTGAGACTAGTTGGAACTGAAAAAAAGGTTCAATAAGTATATTTATTTTAGATTTACGCTGTATATCGCAATTAGCAAGATAGGTAGAGACGACCCATTTTTCAAAAAACAATTAGACAGAACACACTCAACCATCGCCGCAGATCAGAACTCAACGTCGCACTTTGTGTTGTTACCAGAGCTAAGAAACCTTACCTTAAAAGGAGAAATATTTTTTTAAATATATAAAAAATTGAGTCAATCCCAAATACTGAAAATATCTTACCAATATGTCTTTAAATATTTGCTCATTCACAGTGTAATAACATAATTTTTCCAAAGCATCCACCACTTTTTGGTCTTTCACCAAACTATGTACATGACTATTCCAATCTTCTACAAAAATGGCGTCAAATTGTTCTGAATCTATTTTATACTTATTTAAAATCTCTTGTGGCATTGAATAATTTATAGTATTTGTATAATCTGTGTACATTTCTTCCATGTTGGCTGTAATTTTAAATAATTATAAACAACTTTTAACCGACTTCTGTAAAATGAGGTTGATAACCTATCAATTCGACTGCATTTTTTTATGTCTGTATGTAATATTACCTTATATCTCCATAACCGCTGAACTGAATTGAGGTATCGTTATGTTTACCTTAGCAGCCTAAGTGTTCTATACGGTGACGTTAAAAAAAAACTAATACTACAATACGGGTATCAAATTAAGGGCTCATTTAATTTCAAAAATATATTTTGATTATCATTACCGTAATATTATATTAATAAAAAAACTACGAAGAGAAAGTTTAAAAGTATATATCTAAGTAGACAGTACAAGACTGTGAAAGCGGGTGTAAATCATTACGATATTAACCGCTGCAACGAAATAATAAGATTGCTATTTATTCGTCTTATAAACCTAATAAGAAAGCTAATAAATGATAACATTATTTATTTCAAAAAAATAATTTTAAAAACAAAAAACCCCGACTACTTACAAATGAAAAGAGTCAGGAGACTATTCATGAATCAAATCAGTCTTTATAAGAAAATTTAAAGAAATATTTTGTGTTCTACAGAGACTTATTTAACATAGATAAGTTATTTAAAGTGAGCAAAAGGATGTCGTCGTAACTTGATGACAATGTATGGATTAAATGAAAGGTTCAATAAAATTTATATCATTGTATTTGGGTTACATTCTTATGCTTATTATGACAACACTTTAAAACTGTTAAAATTTATAAGAAATACTTTCATTTCAGTAATTTATTATTCAGTAATTTTACAACTCCCCAAATATAAGTAGTGGGGAATGGATAGATGTCTTATCATTAATTACCCTCTCCTTACAAATATGTTATAAGTTGAAAAATATATTACAATTACAGTGAATACATATTATACATATTTCTGCAGAAAATAAGGATTTTGGGATTTCAAAAAAAAAATTATTTTAAGTTTAATAATCGCACTACACAACACTTCGAAGTGTATAAATTAATTTTTAACAAAAAGGAAAACCGACTTTAACAACGAACTAAAAAGTGAAAAATAATTTGACAAAGATTTTAGAATTTTGAAGTCGGTGCCAAGTAAATCAAACAGGCTTAGTAAATAGATATTGTAGTAAGGTTGTTGTAGCAGTAGTTTGACACCAACTTCAAAACTTACAGAAGTCGGTTAAAAAGCGTCGATTATAATGCCAAGTCTGAGTAATCTCTATTTATACAGGATGGAAGCGTCAGCGCTCCTTTTACGGAAACACCATATAGGGTAATATATTTCAAACTCATACCTAAAAAAATTAATCAAGATACCTCAACAGTTTAGAAGTAAGATTTTTTCATTTCACGATGTTTATTCATATTTTGAGTTTTATTTTTTCTAAATAATTATTAATCTAAACTCAATAATAAATATACTGAATGTTTTATAATCTCTCTCAGAAATCAGAATCTGTCAGATTATAAATGCACGTTGAACCAATGAGTGATAAAAAAATGCCAAAAAAGATTTATGGCGGAAAAGTGAGTGGTAAGAGAGGTAGGGTGAGACCTTGGTTCAAAAACACAGTATTAAAGATACTGGGGGAAGGTCACGGAAAAATGAATGAGGAGCCCCTGGAGGGCATGTATGAAGAGGTTGATGGCAGTGGACGAGGTGAAAGAGGTATGTAGAAGCCGTAGCATTTGGCGCTCCATTCTCTACGACTACCCCGCTAGGGAAGTGTGAAGCTATGTATGTATGTATGTTTTATAATCTATTAATAGGGTTTCATTAATAATATAATACATAATTTTAGTGGTTCTTGCCAGCTATTAAATAAAACAAACTTACTCATAGACTTTCTTTTCCTTTTCTTATCTTTTTTCACAGATAAAGGTAAACTCAAACACTGTACAAACACATCTTTGCAAGATTGTATAGGTGATGGACAATTTTGATCAGCTTCATGAGGGAATAGAAAAATATGACGATGGGAGAAACGTGATTTTACACGTTTCTCTAATAATTCCATTACATCTATTCTGTTTGTTATGCCTGTAATAAATAAAATATTTATAAAGTAAAAACTGTAAACTCATCGGTTGTGGGTTTGATTCCCACTCTGGGTAATTAATTTATTTAATTCCTCACTCTGGTAACAAGACAGCGCAGCATTGAATTCCCCATTGAACTTGCTATGTCTCAAAAATTTGGTGGTGCATTGGGAACTGATTGTATTCAAACAAGGTTTCCTCTGCATAGGCATCAAGTTCTCCCACTCCAAGCACAATGGTTTGAAAATTGAGCTGTACTTGGAGTATCTTAACACTAATTTCCCTCTGCGTCTACCCTGAATATGCAAGATTTTTATTTATTAGCTTCACACCGTGTGAAGCTAAGAAAAGAAAATCAAACTTACCCAAAACACACATAGGTGCTTGCTTGCTATGTGTAATATCAAATAAATTGTATAATAGTGTTTGTGTCTTATTGCTGTGGCAGAACATGTCAAATTCCTCCAAAATAAACATCATGCTTTTACACTTTCTATCTACTCCACTTATGAGACAACTGAGAAGAAAACTCAGGTTCTCAGCAAAAGTGCCAAATATGCGGTCACCCACTGCATTTTCTAATTGCATCTGGAATATTTAGTTTAGGGTAGTTTTTTATTTAGCTATGGATAGGCAAAAAAAAATTTGTTTCACTTTGTTCTTTCTCTGTGTTCTGCTTGAAATGGGGGCACTCTATGTTAAGTGACTGAACTCAATGTTGCAATTGGTCCTACTTGAACTCATTGATTTGATTTCATTGAACCACAAAAAGCCCAATTTTTAAAAATAATATTAAACTATACAAATATTTGATTAGGTTCAAAAACATCGAAGTAATAGATAATAGAGAGAAGTATATTTAAAAAAGTACAATATTACCTGTGCTGTAATACTTTTCAAAGCAATTTTGTCATCATGATGAATAAGACCATTTAATTTAACTATTATAGCATTATTAACTAAATCTGCTTCGCTTCCCACTTGATGCAACACGGAATTTATGAGCTGAGAAAAAATATTTTTTTAAAAAATCATGAATTGTAAATTAAGAAAACTTATCTGCACATATATTTCATTATTAATTTAATCAAATAACGTACAGTAGTACTTATTAATAAAAACTTACAGTAGTCTTTCCACATCCTCGAGGACCAATTATAAGAGCAGAATGCGATTCTCCATGTAAAATAACACGGGATATTAAATCGTAAACATGTTTCCTTTCGTTTTCGTGATTCCTAAACCGAATGTTATCTTCCAACAGTTTCAATTTCAAGTATTTTCTAGATATTTTTATTTGTGTAAAATATTCCTCAGAAACTTCTAGCATATTTACTTAGTATATTTTATCTCTTTTCTTTTCTTTTCTTTACAAATATTAAATTGTGATATTGATGAATTAAATCTAAAAATATTTGCCGCTTATTGCCGGTAACGGGTAAACAACTATTAATGTCAATTGTCAACTTCAAGTCAAATGTCAGTCTCAAAATTTGATATCAAAGATAAGATATACTTGAGCAGTTCAAAAATGTTTTTAAACGCCTACAACATAATATCAAATTATAGTTAAATTATTTAAAAATATATATTAACAAATGAGTTCCTGTTTTATGAGATCATCAAGTGTTTAATACATTTAGGTAAGATTTCACTAATAAATACAAGGAATTAATTTTATCAAAAATAAATATTTCGTTTCATTATATTATATTATTTCGTAAGATTAAAACTACATTTCTAAAAATAACATAAAGGAATGCTGTAATTAGAATAATGTAAATAAATACAAGTAAAGTTAAAATTTTATATAAATAAAATTAACATTTTGTAATAAATACATATTATTGCTAATTAATGTGCAAATAAAGACAACATAATACGTACTACTACTATATTATACTACTACTATATTAACGCTTTACTCAAAGCCAAAATCACAATTTTACAATCTGCGCATGTGTTGACACTCCTATCTGCGCAATGCGTGAACATTATAAATCGATACACAATGCTACCCATGACCTTAACCAAATAAATATTAGAAAATATTAAAGAATTTATTTTCATAGCACAACCTGAAGGCAAATTAATATTGATATACAGTTGCTTTACAAAGAATATTGAAATAATTGTAAATTATATTTAGTGTATTTTTGGCAACCATTTTCATTATATTCTTAAGTATTTATTAAAGAAATAAAAAGAAAAACGCAATGTAGTTTATCGTAAGAAATATCTTAAGATCAATTTGTATGATTATAATATCGTGTTGTGTGGGCATGTCATCGTCTATGCTCTGTCTTTGTCGTACATAGTAAACATATTCTGCTATCCCTTTTTTGACCTTAAACTCTGCAGATTTTACTTAGTTACACACGTGATAATTTAGCGAAACGGATTTCCATAAATACACTATTTAAGATTTTGTATATAGTTTAAAAGACTTTTATAATATCAGTTACCTATATTTTATAACCGTATTTTTGGTGAAGTAATTTTAATTACGGAAAACAGTGCCAAGAAGTAGTTTATTTTTCAGTAAAAATCTATAATTTGCGTAGTTAACAGTGTCGGTTATTGAAATTATGCATTAACGTAGTGTTATTTTCTTTCTCATATCAGTGCTACTTGTGACAAACCGAGATGTGTATATAAATAAAAATAATTCACGTACGAAATACATAATGTGCAGCAGGTCTTAAATAGATAATATTTTTTTTGAAAATTTTGCACATATCACGAGCAATAAATCACAACGTAATTTGTAAAATATTTTTTAAAAATCATATAGAGTGGCTTTGAGTGTGTATAAAGTAAATAATTATAATAAGCCAATCAAGCATCATTGCTTACGCTTGATAATTATTGTAAGTTTTACGATTACGTTAATATATGAAATAGAATATAATATATATAATTTTAAATATTGATATAATTATTTTTAAATACTATATACATATTTTTTATGACTAATTTTAAACGTATATAAATTTTGTTGCTTTAATAATCTATATTTGCCTTATATTTTACAATCGAAACTATATGTACTGTATCAATTTAATTTATATATATAGTCTGTGGTGGCCGCTTTGTTTCGTCCTGACTTTTTCTTGCCTGTTTATTTTGTTTATTTGCGTGATAAATATAATATAATGAAAATAAGTGCTTAATATCCTTCGCTTGCTGTTAATATATCATTATTGCAGTTAAACGTAAGTATTTGATGCTATCACTACACAAAATGCATACATATGCAACAGCACTTTCATTATATATTTAAGATTTTAACAATTGATTTTAGTTCATGTAAGTAGATATCTTATCAGAAAGTGACTAATAATATTTCAACACAATATGTTTTTGATATAAAAGATTTTGTGAATAATATTTTTTGTAATTCATTTTTATTTAATGTTTTTATAATTTTCTTATCTTATAAATTATTTTTTCTCGATACGATTCATTATTTATTTATAATATTATTTTATGTATATGATTTTGCTTAAATCGAAATTCAATAACTAATTAATAATAAACAATTATATGTGATTTCTGATACATTAATAAAACACAAATTAAATTTATTACTACCCTCATAATATCTTTATTACACACTTATTGCAAATAAAAGAAAAAATCTTATTTTAAATGAGTAAGCCTGTCTGGGAATTTTAATTGATTAATTGCTTAATCTGTTATGAGATGAGACTATAAATCATATGCCTATGTAATGATAGCAATAAAATAATCATAAAACATTTTTTTAGCTTTTTATTGTATTTTGCACATAGCTTGGTAAGCAGAGGGAACCTCATTTTCAGCCGAATTCTGGAGGCATTGCTTGTTAAGTGGTGGAACTCAATGACATTCTCAATGGAATCACTCAATACCAGAGCAAGAAAATGAAAATTTTAAATATTTTATTCCTCTGTGAGAATTGAACCCACAAGCTTTGTGTTTAGAGTTGCGTTTAGTATATTTTGAATATTTTAATGTTACTAAATTAATTCTATTGTGCCACAATGGTACAGCATCACACTGTAATGCAAGTTGTGTGTTCAATCTGCACTATGGGAAAAGGAATAATTTTTATTACTTCACTCTGGCAAAATAAAGTGTGGTCTTAAGTTCCTCCACTTGAGGTAAACTGTCTTGAATTTGGGCTATAAGTGGAGAACAGAGTGTCTTCTCTAGGTTCTCCCTACCTAGTGCCAAATTAACCTTGTAATAAAAAACATATTGTTAAATTTTTTGTTCCTGTCTTCATGTAGTGATAAATATATTATTGTAAATTGTAAAATTCCTACAATCTCGTAAACCATACACCCACTACCAATTCACTTTGTTAAGAACATTCCAGTTTTCAATGTTGAATATTGCGTCAAATATTGCATTTATGTACATATTTGGTGATGTTGAAGGTTTCACTTTTTGCATTCTAATTGTATCCTGTTAACACTAAGTGAATATTATTTACCTGTTTATTGTTTTTACCCAACTGCATCAGAATGAGGGTAATGTGTGTTCTTTGGCATGCACTACAGTTCAAACGGGGTGATGGTTTTTGAAATTTGAGGTGTCATAGAATTTATCTTAATTGTAGTTATACATAAATATTTTAGAAAAGATTCCATATACATGCAAGTAATAAAAAATCTTTTATTAAATAAAAAAGGGGTCCAAGGGTGTTTTATTTATAATATAGCAATATGGTAATCAAATGAAAGTTGGTGAAAATATCTTATTATTAATAATCCTAAAATGTCTGGAATATTTTATTTTTCTTTATTAATTTTGTTTATGTTTTTTTTTAATACAAATTTATAATGTTTTTTTTAATATGAGTCTTATATGTTTTGTGACATTAGTACTTCAGGACTATTTTAACACAACTAGGCTCTATGTATACATGTATAGTATACAATTAATTCTACATAATATGAATAATAAATTTTCTTGTACTAATATCTGATATATATTTATTGTCTTACAAAAGCTACTCCTAAAATCAGCCAAGAGTTGTTTTGTTTACAATTTAATAATAATAGTGTATTATAGATTGTTTGTATGCTATGGGTATGACCAAACTATATAATTACAGCTTATTTTATATTTTAATTGTAATAATAACTTGCTATCCTACTATAGAAACTTAACCCTTTAACTGTTTAATCACAAAATATCATATTTTTATTATATCTGGTATTTATTTTATATATTTTTCTAATTTTCCAGATGTATCGCAATAAAGTGATATTGAATATTAACATTAACACACAAAATGGAGGAACAGGCGTGCTTGGTGCGCGCCCGGTCCGACTCTGAGAGCTCCTCGAAGTTGGGCAGCTTTGGGTCTTTGTCGAGAACTATGACGTACACCGATACGAGACTGAGTGGTGAGTTTTAAGAAAGATTTTTAACTTACTAGATTTATCTATGTTTGTTTCATTGAACGCGTTATATCAGGAATTACTGGTTCGAAATAGTTTGTATTAGATAGTCTATTTATTCAGAAACGCTATAATAAATAGGCTTTATTGTTTTTTTATCTTTACGCTGTACCCCGCACATTACGCGGTAGGCAGAGCGAATGGGAATCTATTTTTAAGACACTCCTTTCCCATTTAGACACTTCTGTTCCCTACTTTAAGCTTTATTCTGGAGACATTCCATTTGATGAAACTGCAGGCAGGTGTAAAGGTAATATATTTTTTCAATTATAATTACGCAGCTGTTTAAAGTTACATTGTGCTAGAGTATTGTCCAAATATCACTGTTATCAAATTTAATGTTCATCTGTGTTTACTTTTGTAAATTTGATATTAATGTCATTTTATTATTTTTTCCTTTTATCTCCCTTTCACAACGCTTTATGTATTAAAATGTTTACGTAACATATTACTAGAGGAGAAATGAAAGGTAGTAATTATATTTATTTGTCTGAATTTGGCTTATATGTAAAGAAAAGTGACTAATCACTGTAATTTCGTTCAACTTCATTATTCATTAAAAAAAAAGAATTATTCAGTCAGTCAGTCAAATTTTGTATTGAGTTGACTTATGTTTTTTTCATAAGTGAACTCGGGCAACGAGGGCGCGGGGGAACCAGGCAACGCGTCGACGATGTCCAACTTGCCGCCTGAGAATCAAGACGGTAATGAGAGCGGCGAGCTGTTGGACTATAACGACGCGAGTGTGCTCGAGCAGTTCCACGAAGATGCTTTGAGACAGGTATTATATAAAAGTTAGGTTTTGAGTTATTTTTTCCCATAAGCCAACTCAGGCAATAAGGGCACGGGGGGAATCAGGCAACGCGTCTACTATGTCCAACTTGCCGACCTAGTACTAAAAGTGTACTGAGAGCGGCGAGCTCTTAAACAATAACTATGCGAGTGTGCATGAACGTAAGATTAAGATCTTCGGTTCTCTGTTTTATTTTATGTCTCGTGGTTTAGGTGGATCATAGGGAATAGTATTTTAGCACTGGGTTCTCTCTGCCTACTCTACTATATGTATGAGGGATATTCAACTATATATATGAGGGATAATCCATAGGTCGTTAGTCCAAATCGGGCCCGAAGGACTAGATACTACTAATTTAAAATATGCTTTCTATTGATAAAATATTTATTTTTAAATAAATTCCACACAAAGTACAGTAAAAACTCGACAGTAGAAACTAGAACGACCCTCAGTTATACGGATTCGCGATTATCCGGACTATCAACCGCGATTATTATTTTATACAACCTATCACAATGGAACCTAAGAACATTTATATGTACGTAAATGCGTATGTTATTTATATATGTGTATAAATCGTATGTTGGCAAATGTTAATAATTCCTTAATAAACATTGATTTTCGTTGGTATAATATATATACTTGTTGCTTTTATTAACACAAAATTGTACACAAAACCAACTTTTATTTATAGATACATTCGATTATCCGGATTTTCGGTAATCCGAATGACTAACGCCAACAATTAGTCCGGTTAATTGAGCTTCTACCAATAGGAGGTAATATTTTGCAGGTTTAAAAATGTACTCAAATGATTAAATACATATTATATTAGATATTAAAACAAATAAATTTTGTAAATAATAGAATAATGACTAGGTGTTAAACATAACAAACATTTCTCAGGCTGGTTTCGGTCTCTACCAACTGAGAGTGTTCGTGGCGGTGGGGCTCGCCATAGCGGGCGCGGCCCTCGAACTCGCCTCCATCGCGTTTGTACTACCCTCCGCCGAGATTGAGCTTTGTATACAGCCGCACGAGAAGAATTGGCTTGGTGAGTTTTGTTTGTTTTGTTTACTTTGTTTTTTAGGGTTCCGTAGCTTAATTAATACAAAATAAAAATGAAGCCCTTTTAGGATCACTTTGTTGTCCTTTTTGGTGTTTCTTGAGATATTTTTTTATAACTCATGTAGGTAAATTACTGAAATTTATATAAAATATCCAGGTCAATAGTCCTTTGGAGCTCAGAAAATATTAAAGTTATATAGTATATTTGACTTAGAGGTCAACGCAATCAAAAGATACGATAGAAAAATTTTACATATTAGATAGACATTTATTTATTCATTTAGTTAGTCAGGTCTTTATTTATTCATTTTAATTATAAGAAACACAAAGTACAAACACACAGTAAGTTAAATTATTAAGTTAAAACATAAAGAGATACGCAAAAATCAATCAACAAAGTCTATTTAATGATTTATGGTCTATTTCCTGATTAAAAACACTTTGTTGATTGATTTTTGCGTATCTTATTATGAAGCGTGTTTACGTTGTTTTTCAACAAATATTTGTTTAATTTCTAGTACTGATAAGTATAATGGGGTGGTCGTTGGGCGCGGTGGGGTGGGGCGCGCTGGCGGAGCGCGGCGGCCGACGCCGGGCGCTGCATTCAGCGTTGGCGGTGAACGCCGTATTCGCCACCGTTGCGGCGTTCATGCCCACCTATGGCACTTTTATGATGGCTAGGTGGGTATCGTTTCACGTTTTATCTCGCATTATTTAGCATGGTAGAGGGAAGCTAGTGTTTAGAAAATCCCTTTTCCCATGAGTAAAAATTTATTTAATAAAATTTAGCTTAATAAATTCTAGTGTAATATGAATATGTTATGTTAAATGTTTTAGAACGTAGTTTTAATTATTTGAAATAGTTCATTCATCAAGGAAGGATATAAGCGGCTATATGGTATTTGGCCAATCTTTTCGGAATAACGCACTGTAGTGTGACTAAAGTATTCTGCCGCAATTAGAGAGTGTATAGGCAATTATCCATTAACAAAATTTTTAAAAAAAACAACGTAAAATAGCAATAACTGTTTTCCACACAGATTCTGCTCAGCAATAGGCTCGGGCGGCATAATGCCGTCGGGCGTGACGTACACGTACGAGAGCGCGACGCGAGGCGCGCGCACGCGGCTGCTGGCGGCGCTACCTGCGTGGCTGAGCGCCGGCGCTGCGCTGGCGGCGGGGCTGAGCGCCGCCGTCCTGCCGCCCACCGGCGCCGACGCGCTCCGTGATAGTCGAGATCATTTTAGCGCGTGGCACAGGTGAGTGACGTCATTATTAAAAATTAAATTCCCCCGAGTGGAAATAGAACCCACTACCGACGCGTTTACAGTCGCACGCTTGTGTCCCCGCGCCACGACGGCCTCTTATTTGTTTAAATGTAATATTTGCAGGTATCTCCTGCTGTGCACGATACCGATACTGGCGTCGCTCATAAGTCTAATATGGACTCACGAATCACCCCGCTATTTGTTGGAAGTAGGTCGCGACGTGGACGCCATGATGGTTTATCAGGTAATATTAATTGTATTTTTAGAAACTACTAAAAAAAATACGTTCTCGTCGAGTTACGTCTCTCAACAATATTTCAGATATTGGAAGTACAAAAAAATCAACCTTTCATTTCATTCTCCACTTTTCATTCCGTTTTTGTCACATTGTTGGTTGGACGGCAGAATTCTACGCTGCACAATAAAAATTGGTTACATAATTATAAACTTTGCCACCCTATAAAAAAACCTACAATATTCATTTAGTTTCATGACTAAATGCACATACGTCACATTATAAAAATAAAAATATATGGGTGAAAGTAGTCGCAATTGAGCTCCTCTATAAGCTATATGACTTTGTCCGTCTGTCGCAGAGCATCCACAGTGGCAACCAGAACCGACTGTGCGGAGGCCCGCGCGCGCCGCCCGACCTGCGCGCCGGCGAGCTGGCGCTGCCCGGCAAGCGGCGCGCGCCCGCGCTGCACCACGTGCGCCACAGCGTCAAGATGGTAGGCACGCACACCGCACCGATACATATCTTACACTTATTAAGAATCCTTGTACATCCGATAACTAAAGAATTTTTTTATTAAATACTTTATTGACTATATAAGTCCAGTTCCTTTTGTTAGTTTCACGCTGTATTCCGTATGTAGCGGGGCACGCATAGGAAACTTAGTGTAATAAAAAACAATTATAATATTACCCTGTTCTACATGCACCACACAATTTTCAAGTCATAGCGTATTGAGCGATAGAACTTAACACCGTGCATTGTCTTGTTACCAGAGCGAGAAAATGAAAGTATTAAATGATCAATTTCCTTAAGTGATAATCACACAACCGTCTCCCTTCAAAGCTGTGCCACGATAACCACAATTCCTTTTCCTTTTATTTTCCCAATAATAAAATATAAGGAAAAGTATATATTATTAAGTTAATACATACACTTAATATTTTACAGTTCTGGCAGGCGTTCTTCCAGTTGTTCTCAAGTACATTCAGAAACGCAACACTCTCATTGACCGGCTTGCTGGTCTGTACAGTTGCTATACAGGTGAGATCTAATATTATAATTACTTTAAAATAAATAAATAATATTTGAATGCATGCTGGTTGGGGATTCAACCCCACTCGATAATGAATTATTATTTTATTTTCTCGCTCTGGATAAAGAATACACAATCTATGTATTACGTAACACTATTTTTTGTATCACACTGTAAACTGTAACATTGTTCTATTTCAAGTCACCATTACACTACTGTCATTTTCTTTTAAAAAAATATGTACAGTGTGTTTATTTAAAAGCGCTTATTTAAGACGCTAATGATTGTAACGAAACAAAAAAAGCATTTTGTGTTGGATAGTCCATCTATCGAGAAAAGCTATGTGTATAACCACGCAGACAAAGCCACATGCATAAACTAGTTAATTAAAATACAAATTTTACATTTCAGTTCTATCTATCGGCCTACGTTCCAGCTATGATCACCAAGTTAGAAAACGAAGAGTATGAATTATCAAGGAGAATAATACAAAATGTCACCTACGATAACATCTCGTACAATGAGACTTTAGAAAATATCGATTTTGTAGAAGTGACATTCAAAAATTGCACTTTTAGAGATATATTGATGTCGCATGTGGAATTCGTGAACTGCACCTTTGTTAATACTTCGCTGTCTAATATAAAGACGTCGTTCACCGTGTTTAGGGATACGCTGTTTGTTAATAGCACGTGAGTATATTTTAAAAGTTTATTTATGTTTATTTTTAATTTTTGTCTTGATAAATAAGAAAAAAGAAATATGATGAGTGTGGCAACTCAATATCGTGCTCTATCTCCAGAGTGGAGAAATGAAGGTACTTCACTCCTTCGAGTGGGAATACAATCCGTAACCATTGTGTTTGCAATTAGATGTTATTCCATTGCTTCTATCATTTCATATATTCTCATTAAGTTTTAGTTGTCATAGAAGCAATGAACAGTGAGTTGTATATGAATATAAATATATCCCTTAATATGACATGTATGATGGTATAAGTGCCTTTCGATGGTAAAAGTTGAAATTTGAATTTAGGGCCGCATTCTGAGTCAGTGCTTTATGATTATTCACACGACCATCAAAAACTTGCGCATCAAAGTCTCTGAATTAAGAATGTTCTAAATTTGAATTTAAAATTGCCACCGTCGCAGGCTTAACTTCATTCGATGTTTTAAAAATGTTCATTTCATACAAAAGTGCCTGCAAAAGCTAATTGAAAAAGTATAATTAGATTTATAATTGGTACTACAGTATAATAGACACGGACATCCAGTCGGACCGCGAACTGGTGTCGTGCGCGCTGGTGGGCAGCACGCTGCGCGGCATGCGCTCGCCTTGCCGCCCCGACCTGCGCTGGGAGCTGCGTCCCGCCCTGCTGCGCCGCCTCGCCGCCGCGCTCGCTGCTCTCCTGGCTCCACTCGCGCTGCTACCGGCCGCCGCCGCCAAGCTGCACGGTGAGTGCACCCACTCTCGTCTGCTGCTGCTGTTGAGATAGTGTACTGTTAGTTGCTCTACTTGAGTTACTATGATGCGTCTAAAAAGGAATTGTGTTTGTGTTCCCGCTCGCGCCTGCTGCCCGCTACCACTACCTAGGCTATACGTTGAATAGCCAAACACACAACAAGACGTACATAGCAAAGTCAAAGTCAAAATATCTTTATTCCATAAAAATGCTTAACATTTACTTGGACATGTCATAAAGTAGAAAAAAAATGCTAAATAAAATAACCAAAAAAAAATGTGCAACTTTGACTTGAAAAAAGCCCGTTCAAATGGTTGAGCTCATGAGAAGATACAGGCAAAGAAACTCATGGCCACTCTTTTAAATGCCAACATTTGTTACAAATTACAATTTACAATTTTAACTTAGAAATAGAGCAACTCATTTCCAAACATCTTTATCGCGAACATAATCTTTAACAGAGTAATATGTTTTTTGGCAGAGCCTGTGCTTTACCACTTTTTTAAATTTGTTCAGTGATAAATTAACCATGTCGTTTGGAAGTTTGTTATAAAAGTGTATACTTTGACCTACGAATGAGTGAGATACTTTATGCAGCCTAGAGAAGGGCACAGCAAGCTTATTTTTATTTCTTACATTATGTTGATGGAGGTCACTGTTTTTATTAAATTTATTAATATTTTTATGCACATATACTAAGTTGTCATAAATATATTGGGAGTGTAGTGTGAGGATGTTAAAGTCTTTGAATTTATTCCTTAGTGACTCCCGTGGACCCATTTTATAGACTGCTCGGACAGCCCGTTTTTGGAGTGCAAAAATGGTATCTATGTCAGCGGCACTGCCCCAAAGTAATAGGCCGTAAGACATGATGCTATGAAAATAACTGAAGTATACTAAACGCGCGGTGTCAACATCGGTCAGTTGACGAATCTTACGGACAGCATACGCTGCCGAACTAAGTCTACCAGATAAAGTTTCTATATGCGGACCCCATTGTAACTTAGCATCTAATGTTATACCTAAGAAAACAGTTTCATTAACTACTTTAAGTTCCTCATTGTTCATCAAGACCCTGGTTTCTACTTGTTGCACATTCTTAGTAAAGAACCTGATACATTTAGTTTTACTACTATTTAAAAGCAAGTTATTGGCACTAAACCAGTGTAATATCCTAGAAAGAGCATTGTTTACATCGTCAATTTCCAATTGCCGTCTATTAACCTTAAAAACTAAAGATGTATCATCTGCAAACAACACTATTTCACAGATATCTCTCATAAGGTGAGGTAAGTCATTAATGTACAAAAGGAACAAAAACGGACCCAGAATAGAGCCTTGTGGCACCCCCAATGCTACAGGTGACCCGTGTGATAGTTTCCCGTTGACATTTACTTTTTGAATCCTACTAACTTAAATAAGAAGTGAGAAGATCCAAAGCAATGCCTCTTATACCATAGTGGTGTAGCTTCCTGATAAGAGTTAGCCCAATTCATTATCAAATAAATGGCTTTTGAGATCTTCCTCACATATGTATGTTTTAAGTGTAAGCTTCCTTCTTTTGATTTTACATGTTAAGGTGTAATTTTGTGCTCGTAGCCCCACCGGCAGTATTGTTCAAGATCTTAGGAGGTAAAACCACCTGCATCTGTAATTTAGAAAGTGGCCCTTTACTTACTTTATAGTGCGATCCTACATATTAAACTCGCTATACTAGGAAAAACAAAAGTATAAAAAACAACAATATAAATTCTCATTACACGTATAGAACATTAATGGCAACAACTTCCAGACAACTTTAATATCGCTTGCTTAGTGTCCAACCTACAGAATTCTTGCCGCACTATTGATCTAATATGATTTTTTTCATTGTTTTTTTTTTTAGCTTCACGCTGTATCCTGCACGGAGCAGGGTACGCAGAGTGAACTTTGGAACCTAGTATAATGACACTCCTCTCCCATTAAGACACTTGCGTTTCGCTATTTTCCGTCGTCGAGTCGAATTTGTCTCGTTCCCAAAGGCAGGAAATGAAAATGTTAAATATTTTATTTCCTCGAGTAGGAATCGAATTCACAATCTGTCGCACCTACAGTTGCACGCTTGTGCCCTGGCTCACGACAAGCTTTACATTCACATTCTTTTGTTTATGGTTTAAAATGTTTGTTTTTTTCCAGGTCCCGTATGCCTGATATCAGCGCTCGCGTCGGCGGTGTTGTACGCCGCTCACACTCAAGCGGCGCTCTACGCAGTGGAGGGAGTGTACGCGTTTATAAACACATTTGTGTTCTTCAGCGTGGCGATGCGTATGCTGGAGATATATCCGGCTAATTTGAGGTAAGTTTTTTAATCTTAGTTAATAATGTCAACCTGTCGCGTTTACTGTCGCACGCTTGTGTGCCACGGCTAGAGGTCTTGTTTATGATTAATTTATTTTTTGACATATTTTCAGGTGTACAGCCCACGGCTTGGCATTGTCGGCCGCGTACCTAGCGGGGGCGGGCGCCCGCGCCGCCGGCACTCTGCCGCCGCCCTCCGTCGCAATAGTGACGGTGCTGGCGATCATCGCCGCCGCATTTGCGAGACGCGGATAGGTGCCAGGATCGCAGGGGTTGGGAGGAGGTTGTTGGAGATGACGGGGCGACTCGGGTGTATGTGAAATAGTTTTTATTTGTTTGTTAGTTAGTATCAGGACAGCAGAAGTGTATAAGCATTGTAAAAGGAAAATGGCTTTGTAAGTACCAGGGCGGTTATAGTGTAAAAGAAATATGTGATGTAAAGAAGGGGGAGAAGCACTACATGAGACCTCAGGGTCGCAGGAGTGGGAGAAGTCGTCGATCAGGGCTCTAGTGTAATATACAGTACGGCCGACGAATCGTGCATGCATCAGCATGAAATAAGGCTTTCTGAACTTATGATCATTGTATACTCGGGAAGAAAATAATCTAATCAAAAAAGCTAAAATCAAATCGCACAGCTATCTACAGCTAACTTTAGTGCGGCCACGACTCGTCGACTGTACTGTACACAAATGAGAGACAATAGGACTAAGAATGGTGTATAATGATGGTGGTGAGGTACGGTTTATTAGTCGTAAAATATAAAAAACTGAGTACCAGGATAACAGAAGTGTAAAGAAATTGGTAGAAAAGAAACCAATTAGCAACAAAATCTGGTATTTACGATGATAATATTTAGAAAAGACATCATTCATCGATTATTTGAAAACAGATATGGACAAAAGGTGAAGTTTTTGTATATATTGGACTTTATTATATCAATTAAGTAGGAAATTTAATATTATCTACGTTTTACTCTTTTGTAGAACAAGGAATAAAATCGACGAAAAGAAAATATATGATAAATATTTATAAATGAGTTCTCTACCATTCTTTTATACATGAATGAACTTAGGCTACAAATTTCAGCAAAGCTTATATAAAAAAATTCAAAGATAAAGTTAGAAAAAAGATTAAGCAAATTGACGTTTTGGTTTGACATAACTTTTATAAATCGTATTTTATTTATAAATTCTAAATACCCACCGATGAGAAACGCTTAAGTCATGGAATAATATTTTTATACGTTTCCCTCCGATTGTTAATTAAAAAAATATGATTTATAGAAACAAACAAGAAATGTATACACATGTATTAAAAAAAAATTACCAATAACTCAGACTAACTAAACTGTTTAGCTTAAGCTAACAATAATGATTTAAAAAACAATTGATCGACCATAAGTACCCACGAAAAATATATATTTTATCATAATTCAAAAATCATCATTGAAAAAATCTGTTTTTTTTTTCAATCGAATTCACTTAAATAAGATTTTTTTATTATTAACACATACAAATTGATTGTGTGATCCAATTTCCTAAATTAAAGATATACATGCTCGTACATGTAAAAAAAAGAAGGGAGTTATTGAAAAAATAAAACTATCATGGTGACAATGAAACAAAAAAGGAATCTAAGGAATCGATTTGATAAAAAAAAACATTTGAAGTAAGACAAAACATACTAACAAAATAAAATTAGTTAAATAGATACAATATGGCGACGACAAGCAATACGCAAAATTAACGGCAAATAATTTGTAAATATTGTACTATAAATAGTAAAATAGTGATTTCTGTATTATGATAATAATTTTGATTTTAGGATCGAAATAAATTCTCCACTTTATAAATTTAAAATATAATAATAACAGTGTTGTGATTTAAAAAAATAGTCGTATTCTAAAAATGAGTAATAGTGCTGAATCTATAGTTTTTTTATTGTATAAAAAGAAGCTTAAAATTTAATTATTATATTTGACTGAAAAGTATAAGTTAGATTTTGAAAAATATAAATTAGGATTTTTATAATTTTGATTTCCGCAATTTTCTTTTTATTTTAACACAGTTAACTTTTTTGGTGTTTATTTTTATTCAGATATGGACCATATACAATTCCATTACATTATATAATATTTACATTAAAACAAAATATATTTTTCAATGTTATATTTTAGTATTTTAGACGGACTAGAGACGCCTTATTATAAGTGTATTTTTTATTATCTTTTAATAAATCAAACATGTTTAATTAATTACAGCACTGTTACGTAAAAAATATGTCATTTTAGATAAAATAATATTAAATATAAAAAATAATAACCAGATTACTTAGCCTATATACGAGTTAACTTTTTTAGCTTCACGCTTACACGGAGTAGCCAGACAGATCGAAAGAAAATCAAAAACACGTGACTTTTAGACACGTGTTATCCCTGCCTACCCTGTGGTAAAAGTTATTTTTTTATAACATAATATCATCACTATCCAGCTTAAGGTTAGTTAAAACCTCCTTACCTTTATAACAATTTTAAAATAAAAATAATAATAATTAGAGACTGACACCAAAGTGTATATTGGGCATGGATAAAAAAATAAGCGGTTCAAAAACGAAATTCAAGTCATCAGGTCATCAAAATATTAACGTTTTAATGTGTGCTAATACAAAATATTTGATATTCGTTACCTTTAAAAGTATAAAAGATAAGGATATTGGTCCGAAACTAATCACAAAAAATAGTTTTAAGCAAGAAATTAATAAAAAAAAATAAAAAAAACATCACTAGTAAATCAAGTCATATTTAAAATATATGTAAATGTTAATAATAAATAGTTACTAATTAAGTGTACCTATAATGCGAATAAAAAACGTGTTTTTTATTAAACATTTATATTTTAGATTACATAACTGCACTTTAAAAGAAGAATTTTCTTATTCAACACGTAATTCTTCCAGAATTCGGCAGAAAGTTGAGAGCGGAGTATCTTAACAATACACTTCCTCTGTCTACCCTGCTACATGCGGGATACAGCGTGAAGCTAAAAAAAATTCTTAGCATTCCATGAATATATTTTATATGTGGCAAGTGTCAGTTTAATTATAGAGAAAGGAGATCGAGACAGGGTCTCGAACTTGCGAGGTGTGCGTGTGTAGGTATGAGCATTAACGTTTACTTCCACAGTCCTCGCTCTATGGACATTTTATTTTATTATTAATAATCCTTTTTATTGGTCAATTTATTAAAGAAAAACGAAACATCGTAAGAGAAGAAACTATTTAGGGTAAGAAGCTCAGAGCAGTGCCTGACTTGAGGGACTCCTTTAAATGACTGTCCGAGCTCCTCCCTCTATTGACACCAGATACGAAATGATTCTACTAGTGCCGCCCCCGAAATACGTTCTATAGTACGGGAGATGTGTCGTGCCCCCCCTTGATACATTAGACTCGAGAAGAAAATTATCGAAAGTAAGAAAAAATCCTAAAATAAAATCTGCGCAGCCATCTACAGCTAACTTTAAGGCGGCCATGACTCGTCGACTGTATCGTATAATTGAACTGATGACAGTTCTAGACAACATTGATGAAAGAAAAGTATGAAAAATCTATATCTATCTATGCTAACTTATAGTGAGTGTAGTACTAAAAATGTAAAAAAATCACATTATATTTGCAATAATTTTAGAGATTGCAAAGTTTTTCATGTCTATGATGCTATCTCTTTCTGTTTCTTATATAATGAAAAGGACGGCATGATAGATATGTTTGATAAGAGACCATTTATTATGTAAGATGATTTAGGTTTTGTTTTTTTAACCTTTATATTTATAATTATGTGTACTCATAATAAAAGTAGTTTATTTATTTACATTTTTACATAAATATTTGAAAAAGGGGAAAGGGGGACGGTCGATTTTTATTTCTAATTACAAAATCATCTTCCATAACAAATGGACGATGACTCAGACAATGGTAAACAGTGTTAACAATTTAGAAAAGGTTAAGGCTGAACATATCTTACGAAGAAGACGGAGAGATGGTTGTAATTCTTTTGTACCTAGACATTTCACGAAAAATTAAAACTGAAAATCGATTTTTTTATATCATTCGTCAATTTATTTACAATAGTATCGATTTTTTGTTCTTTTTTCTTAAAATCATATCAAAACAGTTAATTTTTCGTGAAAACCAATGACATGTATCGTAGTATAGATTATAGTGTAATTGTAGTGTTGCCATATCTGTGTAAGTGATATTCGAATAGACTGCTTACATTTATTTAGTAATATTAAAGACAATGTACTCTTTTTTTATAGTTATTTTACTACTTTTTTGTTTAAATTTTAAAATCTTTATTTAATCTTATGTATCCTAAAATTATATGTACTATATGTGATTATTATCAACTAGATTTTTCATTTAATTTAAAGGCACCAAATTTATTATCCATGTTATATAACATCACATCACGCCACAATAAGTATAAGATTTTCTCTTTTTTTAACCGACTTCAAAAAGAAGGAGGTTATCAATTCGACCGTATTTTTTATTTTTTTTAAAAATGTTTTTAAACACGAATTTAAATGGAAACATTACTCTCTATATCGATTAGTTTTCGTTTTTATAATATCTACTCAATATATCTTGCCAAGTGGAAATACTCACAATTTTTTTTTCTATAAACGTCACCAAGCATTGTTATATTTTTTAAGCTTCATACATTGTTTCATATATAGCAGATCAGAGAGACAATTTAGGTGGTTAAAACTCCGTTCGCACGTGAGTTTTTGCTCTTAATAAGTTTAAATATCCTTATATTTATTTGAAGATTGATATATGATTAATTGCTCAAAAAAAATAGTTGATTTCATAAATAATAGCATTTATTTTCTATATAATGTTACTTTAAAATGATGTATTTTACCAAAATTACTTTTTTTTGTATGTTAAAAAATAATATTACGTAGACGCGAAACTACGGTATTAAAAAAAAGTATAAATTTTACTTAATGTCTAACGTGTGCCTTTTTTATGAAAATGGTATAACATAATATACATTCACTATGTTTTTTTAGATTATTATAACAATGACCGCGTTATTGCTTGGTGATGTATACATAGATACTTTGCAAAAATCAATTTCTCACAATATAATATATATATGCAGTGCCAAGTTTTTCACTCGCCACTTTTTTGTAAAACCTTTCCCTAGTCAATTCATTACTTATTGAAATTATGATTTATGATGTAGATAATAAATAAAAGTAATGTCAATTTGATTGTGGCAACTATTTTGTCTGCAATGCAAAAGTTATATTTAACGAACGAGTTTTGTTTTTAAATATATTTTTTTAATAATTAAAAAATTTCTTGTAAGTTTTTTTGCATTGTAGATAAAAATGAATGAAATGTATAATGTGCGTAGGTAGAGGTTAATTATCATAATTATATTTTATTTTGGCAGTGCATTTTTTTTACTATATATTGTGTGGTTCAGTATTTTTTATCTGTTATAATGATATAATTGTATCACTTTTAAACATATCGTCGTTTTAGTTAATTATATTCTTGTTTATTATTTCCAAAGTCTATTCAATGCTATGGAAGTACATCAATCATTCCCTTTAAGACAATATGTAAAATTAATTTTAATGTCCTAATAAAAATATGGCGTCGCTTAATAAGAATTTTTAAATATGTAGAATTTGATCGTAAAGGATTTTTTTAGTAAACATTAATAATAAACAGTTTTTGCGGGAAAGATGTCTTATTTTCAAAATGTTATTGTATTTTGAAATAAGCTTCAATTAAAAATAAAGAAATTTTAAGCGTATAACTTTGTTTTATTTCTAAATTTACATGTTAACAGGAATGTGTAAATAAATAAATATATGTATATCAATAATATACATATATTTATTTAATTCTTTTGTGTTACAATAAATACGTTTAGACACTTATTTTGATCGTTCTCCTTTAAAGACCCTGAAAGAAAGAAATATTTGAGATAAAATGACTTCTGTATGACTATTAGTTAGCTAAAGTGGCAATGGGCAGGCCATATTGTCAGGAGGACCGACAACCGATGGGGAAGAAAGGTCCTCGAATGGCGACCACGTCTCGGCAAAAGGAGTACAGGCGGTCCTCCAACCAGGTGGACCGACGACCTTAAGAAGACAGCGGGAACCCGCTGGATTTAAAGGGCGCAGGACCGGACGGAGTGGCGAGCATTGGGGGAGGCCTATGTCCAGCAGTGGACCTTAAAAGGCTGATGGATGGATTAGTTTTTTTTGTAGTTTCACGCAGTTTCTCGCACATAACAGGGTAGGCAAAGGGGAACTGAGTACCTAATGTTAGCTACTCCATTCTGCATTAAGATGTATCCGTTCCCCACTTTCTGCCGAATTCTCCAGGCATTGCGTGTTGAGTAACAAATCTTAACGCCGCACTTATGCCTCTGTACCAGAGCAAGAAAATGAAAATATTTAATTCCCCTGAATGGGAATTGAATACGCAGCCATTGCGTTTACACTGAATTGGACTTTTTATAATAATTGGTTAATCTTACACTAAATTCCCATTGCAATCAAAATCAACGGTAAAAACATAGGACTCATGTTCCAATACCCGCAGTAATTCGTTAGCTTCCTCAAATTCAATATTAATTTTCATACAAATATCAAAAAATAATTTGACAGCTGTCGCTTCCCTTTTATTGAAACTGCCCAAAAATCGGAACTCCTCGTATATATAAATGGGTTCGTTAGCGAATTCTTTAAAAAAATCGATTATCTTCTTTAAAACAATCAATTCTGGTTTCAATGGTTTTATATTATCATTTACTTTAAAATCACCAATTTTACAAAAATTATTTGTTATATCCACAATACACAAATTTGATGTTTTATCGGTGTTTAAGACTGCTTTTCCAGAATTTTCCACTGTTTTGTTATCATCTAATGATATTTCATAATCTTTACTGTCACTATCATCTCTTTCTTCGCGTAAATAATATGGTGTAGTTATATAGACTAGATCTGGTGCTTCTTTATATAGAATTAGACATCTGAAAAATAAAGTATTTTTAAGCTTAATGCTGTATTCTGCGCATAGCAAGGTAGAAGGAACCTAGGAACTATTTTTAAGATACTCCGTTCCCATTAAGACACTTCTGTTCCCCATTTTCGGACGAATCGTGAAGGCATTGCGTATTGAATAGATCGAACTCAACGCCGCTCTGTCACGTTACCAGATCGAGGAAACGAAATTTCATTTCATTTCCTAGAGTGGGAATTGGACCCACAACCTGTTGCCTTTACAGTCACTTGTTTGTGCCCCTGCGCCACGATTGGCCTCAATATAACGATATAACAATATCTTATATGATAAGTGGCCTTTATTAAAACCTTTTTTAAATCATGCCTTTGTATTTTTTGCCATAATCATCATACAATAATTATGTCAAACAGTTTATGCCTTTATTATTGTGAATTTGTGATCTTATGCAATCTGTTGTAAGAACCTGTCAAGAGTCCATTTTCTGCCCAAATTCGAGATCGCATATTGAGTAGCGTAACTCAAATCCGCAATTTGTTTTACCAGTGCGCAAAAATGGAAACAATTCTTTCTTCTAAATAGGAATAGGACACGCAATAGGCACAATCCACATCATGTAATCTAAATATCTCTAAAAACATTTAACTTAAGGTTACCGATTAACTCCTTTCCCAGTACTCTCTGTGCACAACACATAATTATTATGCTCCATTATGTCGGAAGCAATTTCTTTTTCACTTTCATCGTAATCTAAATCATCGACATCTTCGCACTCCCTCACGCTTTGAACCACTTGATGAATTTTTTTTCGTTCCAATTTTGACAATTTAGTATCAAATTTAATTTCGTTTTTTTTATTATTTTTGACAAATTCCAAAATTTTCAATAGTAAATTCTTTCTAAAGTAATTTGTAAAATGTAGTTCGTCGTCATCGTCATCTAAGTCGACGGGTTCTTGAGGAATTTTATTTTTATCCTTTTTTTTGCTGAACTGTGCCTATGGAGACATTTATTATTTTTAATTGAACTTATTATAATTAATCTACTTAAAATAAACAAAATTAAGCCATAACGAAAGAACGGCAAGCTGTGTCACGCATATAACAACTAAGACAGATGGAACACATTTTTGAAACTGGCTTCAAAAGTGAGTCTTGGGTCACACAAAACCCTTACATTTGTAATTTACAACGCCGGCGAAACCGAAACGATGCCTTTAAATAAAATAATTATAATTTTTAACAAAAAAAGAAATCGACTTCACCCGAATTCCATAAATGGAACCTAAGCAAACTCTCATCAAACTATCAACTTCAAGGATGAAGTGTATTCTTTTCAATAAAAAAGAATGATCGAAATCGGTTGGCGTGACATTGAGTTATCTCGCGCACAAACTTAATTCAAATTTAAAACGTATGTTATTTTCTATCTACTTTATCGGAATCACCAATTTTCAAATACAACAACATCAAAATAGGTTCACGTAGTCAAGTTCTGAGGTAACACACATAATAAAACAGTTGAATTGATAACTTATCCTTTTGCAAAAGTAGGTAAAAAATCTAAAATTTACCTGTCTATTTCCTTTATTTTTCACTGGAGGATTAGTTTTAGACTGTTTTTTTGTGGCTGTGGAAAGATTTGATTGCTCATTGACTTCTGCAAGGAGGCCAAGGCCCATTGTCTGTGATGCCTATGAAGAAAAAAACAAATATAACAAATATAAGGAAGAAAATATTTTTTAACTTCACCTGTATACTGTTTACATCAGGGTAGGTAGAAGAGAAAAAGTGTTACAATACTTCCGTTTCCACTTTCCGCCGAATTCTAGGAGTATTATTTATTAGGTGGAGGAATACACTGAAACTATTATATATTTAATTCCTGTAAGTGAGATTCGAACCCACGACCATCGCGTTTACAAGCGCACGCTTGCGCCATGCGCCACGAAGGCCTCAAAATATCAATTAAAAGAAAATAAAATCAAAGGCCAATTAAACAACTTACATATGTAGCTTTAGGTGTTATAGGTTCGATTATACCATCGCCATCCTTACCGAGGCCGCCGCCTGTCCATCCCATTTTTTCTAACATACTGAAAAAAAAATGTTGATGAAATAACAAATATAGAAATTTAGTGAATAATGAATTGGGGTTATTTGGTTAATTATAAACTATATTCAAATACTATAAGCATGTGATCCCAATAGTGAGGTGCAAGTGGGACTTGTTTACTAATTTAATGATTGTAAGTGATTAACACTAGGTTCCCACTGCCTGCGCATTGAGTTGATAAACACAAGATACAATGTAAAGCTAAAAGAAATAAAGGATATATATAATTTTACATACCTTTTACCTTTACTCATATGTACAGGCTGCGCAAGCATCTCATTTAATGTTTTTTCTATTTTATTTGCTGGTTTTGAAATATTTTTTGGAATATTTTCCTGTTTTTTTGTAGATTCAAGATCTTCATCTTGTTTTTGCCAATATTGGTCTGTCCATTTAAGATGATTTTGCTGTATAGGTTTCTTAAAATTGCTATAAAAATTAAATTATATCAACAGAATATACATAATGACACAATGTCATACAGTGAAAGCAAACTGTAAATGCAATAATTGTAGACTCAGTCCCTACTTCAGAGAATAATAACATTTTATGTATATTTTTCCTATTCTGGTAGACAAAACACCTAGACAGCGAAAGTGAGAGACAGAATGTCATTAATATTGAATTACCTCTGTACTCATGTGTCATACTTTATGCCGGATGCATTGTAATAAAATAATACACCTTACATTAATTTCAAGCTTTTTGATGAGTTAATGATATACAAACAGAATTGAATTAATGATGTACAAACCAAGTATTATGCACTGGAGTTGTGACAGCAGGTTTCCTATATAAACTACTTTTATCAACAACACTCTCTTTTGGTTTGTTTTGCATTGGCCCTTTTGGTACTTTGCTATTAATATTTTGTTGAAAATATCCATTGGGGGGATAAAAATTATTATAAGATACCCTTGGTTGGTCCTGATAGTAATACTCGTAATAAGCATCTTCACCATAATAGGACAATCCTTCAGAGTAAAATGTTTGATATCCATTATAATTGTTCCACATTGGTTTTCTATTTGCCATATTTGTAAATGTCACTGTATGTAACATGCATGAAATACTGTGAATATTAAATTAATAGTTTTATATTTGTCACCTACCTAACACGCCAGTCACTGCGCCTGGCTGACCTCAACCATTCAGATAATTGATTATTTAGTTAATCAGTTATTATTTTAATTATAAATATGGTTAAGACCTATTTATAATTATACTGGGCTGGAGCAGTGAAAGAGAGTGTTAGGATCACAAGTCCCAGGCACTGCTCCAAGTTTCGCATTATTTATAGAGTAAGATAACAATTCTTTATTCCTACCATATACAACTGATATTTGTCCGTTACAACTATTTTACACTGACTAAGTGACTACTTTCTTGTTATTTCAATTCATAATTAGTTTACTTTTGAAATCGTCCAGTTATTTATACTTTAAGTTATTATTTGATTTATTTACATATTTACTGATTTAATTTAGTTATTTGAAACTACCTTGTTAAAAGTATTTGTGCATATGTAATGTGTTCACATATGAGTAGAACCAAACGCCAGGACGTGGTCGGAGGTTCTAGTCATTTATTTTTAACACCTACTCGGCTTCTTCTTCGATATATATATTAATCACTAAAATATTGTTTCATCCCGTCGAAAGTACACTTAGCCTGTACATTACATATAGATTAATTTAATATCGAATGTATTTTTCACGTTTTTCCTCAATTCCTATATCTGTTACTAATTCTATTAAACAAGAAACGTTATTTTTGCAAATTAAAATCTAAAACGCATTACTACAACGAATTACCAAGTACATAAATACAAAACAGATAACAATCAATAAATTTGACATTGACACAAAGTGTCAATACTAATTTGACAATGTCATAAAATAGAAGTAATATTATTTCAACGTTTCTTTTCACATAAGATCACGAAAGTCATAATAGTAACTTTATAAAGTAAAACTATTGCGTTAATTAGTTAATCTGAATGTCTCATATGCTTAGGCCCAGGGAGCAGAAACGTGTTAAGATACTGTGTGTACCGAATATGGCCCATTTTTGGAAACTGCGTAATGAGTGACGGAACCGAACGCCAAGTACTCCAAGCGTACAAGTCTCGGTACCATAGAAAATGAAAATAACTTATTCAAACTTGTAAATAAATCCCACAGCCATTGCTTGTAGTCAGAGGCCGTGCCAAGGCGACCTCAAAAATAGCTTCATATCCTTATTTCAATAATGGAATTAAAATGCTTTATTTCCAAATTTCTATATAAACAATATCCAGGAAAAATTGAATAAAGAAATATAACAAAAAAGTTTTATTAACGAATCAATTACAAAAGTAATATTTATAACATTTAGGTCCATTTAAAATATATGAAAAAAAATGTAACTATCCATACAATTATGTTGTGCTTTTTCCCTATAAATCAACATTGCCAGATTTTCTCTCGGTAAAATGCGAGATTTTTGTACATTTACAAAAGAAAAAGATTTTTTTAAATAATGAGGATTTAATTTATTATTTATTTGAGTTTTAAATAAATCTTTCAATGGTCATTGATAGATATAATGAAAAACGTCACTTTACTTAAACAATATTATGTAAGGCAGTTAAGTCTTCAGAATAGTTATACCATATATGTAACTTACGAATATAAAAAATTTAACCGACTTTAAATATCTGTTAGTGATTACGTACAACATGCCCCTCTAGAAATAATTCAAAAACCACTGATTGTGGTTTGGAACTGATCGAATTGATTTTAATGACACTTGGACTGTTTATTAAATTAGAGAATTAATCTGACAAAACTTTTAGTTTACGAGAAATTTGTGGACAAATATATGAAACATAACATACAAAATTTAGCACACCTAATGATAGATCATACTTTTTTTAGTTGTTCATTTGTCGCATTTCAGCGTGCCAGATGAGTACAATTTACTTTGCCAATGTTACCTTGTATGGAAAACATATACACATTTAGATGCAGATAACATTTCTTTTTTCGAACTCGGAGAAAATATCTATTAAATGTTAAAGTAACATTTTCTTTTATAATTCTGATTTTAATCAATAAAAATACTAAATTCAAAATCATCAAAACCGGCGTGCAATTTAAAATAATTATTCCTGATATAATTAAAAGAATCGTAATCAACTCGTATTAAAAAATCCAAAGATTTTTCACAAAATGGTCGCCAAAATTCCCATTGCATACAATTTGAACCTGGATTATACATTTCTAACATTGATAAAAAATTTTTGAATTTTATTTTAGTACTTATTTTCACACACAAAACAAATTTATTTTCGGAACCTCCATATTCAACAAATGTGTCATCTAAATGTTCATTTAAGATGTTTTTTAACCATAAACAAGATTTTTTATTATAACAACTGTAGACGAGGTAGCCATTTTGAATACCGTGACTTTTTAAATACGGCATGAAATTTATTTCTTCGTTTATTTTATCTATTATTAATGTAAATACTTCTCTTGCATTTTTCCCGTTTTCAAGTTTAATTAAAATTATAAAAGATTTATTTTTCTTTGATATTGTAGTTGAAATAGCTTCTTTTTTAGTTTCAACTAATTTAGTGTTGCAATTATTATTATTATTATCCTTTTTATCTGTATAATTTTTTTTATGTCTTTCATAATTTTCATTAACAGTACTCTCCAATGTTGTTTCATTTAAATTATCATTAATTTCCTTTTTAGTATTATTGTTTTCTTTTATCTTACTATTTCTTTTAGTTATTTCTCGATATTCATCAACTTTCTCAATTGTAAATGATCTGTAAAAAACATTATTTAAAAAATTAAAAGTAATAAAAATACATTATTATAATTTTATTCCACGTAAGAAAAAAAATTAAAGAAGTACAAAAAACACATAACTTAGGCGTTAAGTTAATAGCAATAATTTAAAATTACTTCAAACTTAATCTATATTTTTAAACTAGCGGACGCGCGCAGCTTCGCTTGCTTATTTATTAGAGGGTGAATTCTAGAAAATCATGAAACAGAAGTTCAATTAAATATTTTTAAGAGTCTAAATATAATATTTTATAAAAATTGGTCCCTATTAAAAAAAAATTCTATACAAACTTTCAACCCCTTATTTACACCCTTAGGGGAAGAATTCTAGAAAACGATGAAACACGTATTCAATTAAATACTTTTAAAAATCTAAATTTGAATTTGAAAACCGAACAACATATTAGCTCAACGATTTATCCATACATGCATGTTAGGCAGAGGGAACCTGAGAACCTAGTTCCTCACTTTCCGCCGAATTCTGGAGGCATTGCATACTCAACGCCGTTCTTTGCCTTATCACCGGAACGAAGAAATATGTTATAATATTAACTATTTCATTCTTTTGAGTGGGAATCGAACGCGTAAGCTTCCATTCAAAAGGTACATCTTTTACTACTTTATATTTGATTATTACCTAATAGGGAAGCTCTTTCATTTGATACCCATATTAGGGTGGTTAAGTAACAAATTGTAATCCGTCATTTTGGATTACCAACAATATTGAACGATAATGATTATATATTATTTTATTGTAATTTTAACTGAAGTCTCAATTCTCAATTTTAGGAGGTTGTATAAATTGAGCTTGCAACTTTTCATATATATTAACACGGCAAGTTAAATAGAAGCTTGTAAAAATATAAACAACTTACTGAAAATCCTCTCCATAATGTAAATCAAAATAGTCCGTAAAATGTTCATATACATCAAAAAGAAGACTGCGGTACTGGACGTTTATTTTCGTAAATGTTTCCCTGTTATTAACACTCTTGCATACATTACGCACAAAATTTCTATGTCTTACACATAATATATCATCGAAGCGAAGAGTCAAGATACGATTCTCGTCTTCGGTGATAAAATTTATGACTTTGTCTAATACTAATATGCGAAAATCTGTCTTTTTTACGGGCAACTTTATGGTCTTCGTGTTGGTTTGTGATTGTGTCTTTGTAGTTTTGATTTTCTTTTCTTTTTCTGTTTTATCTATGTTTTCTTTGGTATCGGGGATATTTATTTTCTTAAATGTAAGTTTTCTGAAAAAAAAATGCATTGATTGATAGAAATATTTCACACAATATCACAGTTAAAAAACTAACACTCATAACAACGCATAGCGCCCTCTCACTCACACGAATATAACATAATTGTTACTACTATAAAAATAATATAAAATTTTACATATTTATAATCAAGAAATATGTAAAATTTTATATTTAGGCCCTCAGATAGTATCATTAACGAAATAATTAGTATAATTACGAATGTAGGGTAGGCAGAACTTCGTGTTAAGACACTCCGTTCCCCATTTTCCTCCGAATTCTGGAGGCATTGCGCCGCGGCCGCGCTTTGCCTGGATACCAGAGCGAAGAAATGAAAATATAAAAAATAAATATTTCCTTTCCTCGGATCGGGATCGAACTCACAACCAGTCGATTTTACAACACAGTTTGTGCCCCCCTGCGCCACGATTTAGCCATATTAGCATATCAGCAAATGTATAATCACTAACGCCGTCTCACTCTTACTCTACTTACCTAGAATGATAAACTACTTCCAATTGAATATTCGCGTCGGCCATTTTTTCGTGAATGTTTTCACACAGTTCACTTTCACCTGTTTTTGATAAATTTAACTTTTTGTTACTATTTACTACACATATTATATCTCTGAACCCTCGTTTTTCCTTTTTTGTTATATCATCATTAAATAATAACTCATTTTCTGTATCATCGTTTGTTAATAAATTCAAGATGGCGTGAAGAAATTGTAAGCGTTTTTCCAATTTTTCTTGCCTTTTTTGAGATTTTAATGATATGTGACCTAATCCAGCCCCTGGTCTCTATAACACAAAATAAAAAAAAGTTTAAATATATAATAGTTATTATTTAATATACTTAGTCTGAATATTACAAAAACAATATTAAAAAAGAGTAACAACTCGGACTAGGACAAATTTTAGTTGCGGAAACACAAATTCGAGTAAATTATATGTATGTAAACAACGGTCTGGACGAAATAAAGACAAATGTTTCATCACTGATTAAAGTTGCTACTATATTTTTTCTAATGTTGCAAAACTTTATTTTAAGATACAACTATTTTTATTAGACTATTCTAAAAAGTTATATCAAAAAAACCTTAAAACATTCAAAATAAAAAATAAACTACAATATTGACTTACAATATTAATCGCAGGTATGATAGGTTCGGTGATACCTTCCCCGCGGAGTCCTAGGGCGCCACCCTCCCACCCCATAAGACGCATCATTCTGAAATAATATCATATTAATATACAGTAAGAACAGTCGGTGTTGGCCGCCCCAAAGTTAATCTTTTTGAAATTTTGCTTAACGTTGAAATTGAAAAAAAAGTAAAAAGAAATCAAAAGATCAAATCAGCAATAAGCAATAGCTTAATTAAAACAAACCTCATAGCCCTGTCACTCTCTAAAGGCGTAGACATAGCTTCAAGTAATTTATTATGCCTGTTGCGATTCACTCCTTTTACTACTGAATCTGTATTTTCATCTCTTACACTTTCATTATCTGTACTCTGATTCGGTTTTTCAAATGAAATACCTTTCCTTATTGGCCTATTTTTTTTTATTAAGGAAATAAAAATAATGTTCAATTATTATCTTGTTCAACTTTTTTAACATTCATTATACTAAAAAAGAAGTCCATCGTGGCGCAGTGGCACAAGCGTGTCACTATAAGCGCGACAATTATTGGTTCGATCCCGACTCGGGGGAATGGGGGGGAAATCTATTATTCATATATAATATGTATAAAATAATATTTTTGAAATATTATAAGAATATGAATCATCAAATGAGGCCGCCGTGGCGCGACGTTTATGCGTTCGATCCCCACTCGAGGAAGAAAAATATTTATTTACGTTTATATTTCCATTTCTGCGCTCTGGTGTAGATGTAAAGCGCGGCGTTGAGTTCCGCCACTCAACACGCAATGCCTCCAGCATCCGACAGAAGTGGACGGAGTGTCTTAACACTAGGTCCCCTCTGCCTACTCTGCTGTGTGCGGGATACAGCGTGAAGCTGATTTAATTTTTAATTTAATTTAATCATAAGAATAATTGGCAATTATTACTTTCTTATACTTGCTAAATAAAGCGTCTATTTGGTATTAAAAATAACAAAAATAAAATAACAAATACATAATTGATACTGATGAGTCCCAATGGGTACAAGTTCCCTCTGCCTACCCTGCTATGTACAGGATACAGCGTAAAAGTAAAAAAATAATATTAAAGAAAATACAGTGTTTAAGAATAATCAATCAATATTAAATACACTACTTGTTAATTTCACCTACTTTTTATTATTATCCTTTAGGAAAACTGATCTCACTTTATCGTTATTATTATCTGTATTCAATAGTTTCTTATTACTAACAGTTATATTTATAGATTCAGCATCTATCGATTCATTGGAATTGATTTTTATTTTTTTATTTTCTATATCTTTTTCCATAACATTTTTAATGGCTTTAGTAAATGTATTGTCTGTATTGGTTTTATTTGTTGTAATACCTATAGTTTCGGGTGCGACACATATTTCTCTTATTTTTTTGGTATCTGTGCCATTTACGTTGTGCTTTCCAATTTCTTTTAAATTATCACACTTTATATTATTTCTTTCGTTAGTATTACTTTGAATATTATTATGTGTTTTTACATCATTTTTATGATTTTCTGCGCTCTTGGTTTGTATATTATTAGTATTAGTAAATACAACAGATTTGATAGTGTCTTTTTTTTTGGTGTTTAATTCAAATTTGGTATCTTTATCCAAATCTTTTTTGTCTATTGTATTTGTAATTGAATTTGATTTTATAACACTTGTATTTGTTTCATTTCTGAAAGTAAAAAACAAACATCTGTAAAATAAGGTATATCTGGAGACTCTACAGTGTTCATAGATTCAGACAGGTGAAATTATAGTGAATGAATTATTTTGATTTCCTCCGGTAACAAGACAAAGGACAGAGTTGAATTCCACCAATACGCTATGTCTCGAAATAGGCGGTGCGTGGGGAACGGAATTTCTTAACACTAGGTTCCGTCTGCCTATCGTGCTAGGCAAAAAAGCTTTTAACTTACGTTAAAGCTGTCGTTTTGTTGAGCGCTTTCAGCAGTTTATTTCCAGAATAATCTGCTTGGTTTACCGAAGTACTCGGAAAATCAACATTCACATGGTAACTTAATCTGTAACAGAAATTAATTCAATTATTACAATGCTGCCATTAGAGTATTTAATAATTTATAATAAAATAGTACGTAACTTTTTTATTTATCCCCCATTTACATTTAGAATCTGTTCTCATGACAGATGCTTTATATTTGCTCATTCAGATTTTATTTTTAAAATGAAAGTAAGGGCGCTCGTCGAAATCATATATGATTCAAATTGGTAATTAAATATTTTTTTACTAGTAATAAAGTGCTTAGAAATTCTAATTCATTTTGTTTTAATATAACTACATATAGAGAACACATAAATATATATCATGTTTATTTCCATTACAAAATAAACGAATAAATCTTTTTTAATTGAAGTAATTATAAAAAATAACAACTTAAAAAATAAAAAAAAAATCCAACAAATAAAGCTTTATTTATCTATAACATACACATGTAAAATAACAAGCAAAGAAAATATGAAAATACATTTCATATAAGATGACAAAAAAAGGCTCGTTACTGGTTATACTTACTTCGCCTTTGTGGAAGTATTTTTTGTGTATCTCGGTACTTTCAAAAAGGTTATTTCTCTGAAAATAAAAAAGATTATATTTTGTCACTCCTTCATCCAAGTAACGAGGATGGAGGAGTACGAAATTTGGCGTAAGTTTTTATGGTGAATTATTTGTTCTATTATTAAAATTACATTAATTATATGAATTAAATTAATTATTATTATAGTAGGTGACAATAGAAATAAGGTAATATGGAGATGTTATGTAATTATTTAAACTATAATTATCTAATTTTCTTATGACATTTTTTAAGCGGTTTAGCCGCCGTAATTGTCTAAGACAGTAAATTTTTGGACACGGAGATGGTGCTGAAGTCGTCCGTGCATCAAACTAAAATCGGAGTTACCATAAGTGCCATTCAGCTATGTGGGGAGGGGGAGGTTATTTATCAAACAGGGTTGGATAAGACATCAGAAACCCTCAAAAAGGCAATTCCTCCCACCTTACGTACCGCGGAGCGGAGGAAGTCCGTATGCCACTTATCTCCGTCTGGAGCAGAATAAACAGAGCGGTTCGGCATCGTCATCGTCATCGATCATCGTCATTCGAAGACATCTTAGAAAACCTCTTCAAGCAAAATTTGGATAATACATCCTGGTATTGGACTTTGGTATTTATGTACTAACACTTCCGCAGATATACGGATATTTAAGTGCAGGTTCGGTTAGATTAGTTATTTTTAAATTTAAAAGTTTCTAACCTAACCTACACTAGAAATCTCCTAATCGCCTAAACGGCTGTGGTGATATTTTTTAATATTTACAATATATTGAGCCCACTGTAGTAGTTTTGAATTCTATGGTGGATTTTTGCTTTTCAGAAAGTATCGAAAGTTTACAATGATGAAAGTAAAATTATGAACTAACGATTTTTATAATCTTACCATGACCACATTATATAATAAGACTTTAAAAAGTTAAATTAGTATCTTATAATTAAAACTACCGTTTAGAAGTCTTCACATCAGTCTTGCCAACACAGATATCCAATTTCGAGTGTTTATCGAAGTCCTTGAATAACACCGCCATTTTTTCCAACAGATCATTACAAAATGGCGAAAACATAATGTCTAAAACCGCTCTACGGTTGTAAACGCCAAGAAAATTCTGTAGAAATAATGCCTCATTTGGAGCTAGATCTGAGAAAGTGAGACTAGCGTTGCTTTCGTCATTCAAAAATTCGTACATTTTTGTAAAAATTGTTTTAAAAAATGCGGGCGCTATAGAGTCTATTGTTTTTTTCGTTTGTTCAAAATATTTTTGACTTTTTGTCTTCTTTTTTGATTTATTTCTGACGGTTTCGTTTGATTTCAATTCGCTGTAAAAGTAAAAAAAAATATTATAAATTACTGTCCGTTCACAGGGATGCTCAATTTGATATCTATACGAAATTTATAATATACAAAAGAATTTGGTAAGAGGCATTTCGCCTTGTGACAAATCGATACACATTATTTTTGGGCACCTCTAGAATACAAAATATCAGTATCTTATTCCTAGATTAAATAGTATATTAAATTCAATCGCTAGACAGTTAATTTAAAAAAACGGACAGAATGGAAATTGAATTATGCTGATATACGAATATTAATAGTAAGCATATATTTTTAAAATTGTTAACATTGCTTAAAATATATTCACCATTAATTATATAATTCATAAGTGTGTTAAAGTAGTAGTGTTATTTTATTTTAATTACACATAATTGAGTTTACCAATAGACAAATGAAGCTGTCTATCGTAACGCGCACTCAGGAAAATTATTATACTTAAATTATTTTTAATTTTGGTCAGTAAACTACGGCGTTGATTTCTCAACACACACTCACACACTCACACACTCCAAAATAGGGTGGGGGTTTTAACACAGGGTGACAGATATGTCTAACGAGTAGCAGCAACGTAAAAAGAGAGAATGAGGAAAAACAAATATATAAAATAAACAAATCAAACATCTTAATAATTATTTTAATTTCCAGCAAATTTCAAATTCATAGGAAATCTGGGAGCCTAGAGTTAAGACACTTTGTTCCCATTAAGCCACTTCCCGTTCTCCAGTTTCCGCCGAATTCTTCAGGTATTGTGTGCGAGTGAAAATGAAAATATTAAATATTTTATTATGACAGCGTATTGCGAATTGAACCCGCAAGTGTACATTCGCAGCTTTAGCTTACATTCTAATTTGCATTACGAACTAACAATAATATTTAAATTAAACTAATGAATTGTTTACCTAATAGAATTTTCACAATTTTCTGTTATAGGTTCGTCCTTAACGACTTTTTTGTTTTCTTGTTTCCTGTACATGTTCAAACATAAAAAATATTAAAAAATTATATATTTACAAATTTTACAACTCCAGAAGTCTCATCTTTTAGTTGATTGACAGAGATATAAATAGAATTTTGAAAAATAGTTTTAGGAAACTCCATATTATTTATGAAGCCTTCTAAATCTTTTGGCACATTGCATTATTTGCAATATGCCATTTGTTTGGAAAAATAATTATTGTTTGGTGTATAATATTTTTATTTGTAGTAAAAAAAAAAGGAAAATACTGGAAAACTTCACAAAATACTCTCAACTATCAACTTTTTAATTATCAAGTGGCAAAAAATGATGGAATGCATAATATTTCCCACATAAACTCACACTGAATTCAATGGACGGCAAGTTGTATGTAATTTTTAATTTTATATAAAACCATTCTGAAGGAACAACATTGCAAATATATACAGTATTTAAAAGCTTACCTTAATAGCTCTCTCAATTTTGGACTTCGTAAACTTGGTATCTTACTAATATCATGTCTGTAAAATATTACTTAAATAAACAAAGATAGCTTGCAGTAAATGAGAATGTTTTATATAGAAAATAATATAATAAGTTTTAGAAAATTAAAAGATTATTTGTTTCTTAGCTTTACATCATATGCTACACCTAGCAGTGTAAGCCGGGGGAACCTGGTGTTAACTCACTTCATTTCCATTCTGTCCAAATTATTTTTATGTCTACTTGATTACCACTCATCAGGAGAATGTGGAGTTCATTTCTTAGAGTGGTAATCAAATCTCTCAAATGTTGCATCTACCAATGGGTTAATTTGTTAAAAAGAAATAAAAGATACTTACATTGTTTTATTTTGATAATCATCTATATTTTTTGGTATTTTCTTTATTACTAATTGGCTGAAATTATAAGTAAAATAAGTAATAAAATTAAAAAAATATAAACCAATACTAATTAATGATACAAAAAGTAATTGATTATTTTAATCTATGTATAAAGAAAACAATTTATAATGAGTTTTTTCAATAACTAATAAAGATGTTTCATTAAAAAATTAATTAAAGCAATTAGTATTTTATTTTTGTTTAGTTATTTTTGTTTTATATTACTTGGAGATTAAATTTAAGATAATTGCTTAAATTGAAACCTAAGATATGAAAAACACTTTATATGAACAACCAATTTTAAATCTAGTGTGAGGGAATTGAATATCTTTATCAACTTATTATTGTATTTTTTATTAAAAATATTTTTAATAGTTATTAATTTTCTTTTACACTTCATACAATTAAAGAAATATATTAGTAATCTTAATATATAAATAACTTACCCCATATCATTAGTTTCACTTTGAGCAATAGATATTTTAAATTCGTATTTCTCACGAGAAGCAGCCATCGCCTCCCATAAAGGTGAATAAAGGGATCTAAATCCTGATCCTACATTATCTTCGTGCTGACATATTGAATTATAAAAGTATTCCACATGTGCAATGGGCATTTTAGGATAATCCATAGTTAATTGGTTATCATTTCTAATAAATTTCAATGTGTCATTTAACCATTGCACTTTGAATGATTGAGAAATTTTATTTTCCATTATAAAAGTTGTTTTGTACTGTTTAATTAATTTTTTATACAAAACCTTACACTTTGATTAACAGAGGTAAAAAATATATTACCGCTTAGAATTGCTTGCTTAGCATTTTTATTATGTTACCCACAATTTAAAAGAAGTTTTTAAATGTGACTTCAAATATGTTATTACGTTCAAAACTATAACTAAACGGTCCCGTTTCACTTGCACAGCAAACACTTTGATACCACTAAATGTTTATTAGATTAAAATTCGAGTATTTTCAAAGTTATTGAAATCAATCTTATCTCTTTAAAATCAAAAAACTATCAATAAATTCTATAGTATTCGGTTGTTTTCATAAGACAATGTTTGTAAAGTGTTGCTAGTTTTTGGAAAAAATATGATATTTAAAGTTGCCTAAAATGTTCATAAAATAATAAACGGTATTTTAATCAAAGTAGGTATTATACAATAATTTTAAACTTAATTACAAGCCTTGTCATTATTGTATTGTTCATACCTAAGATATTGTAAGGGTAATTATTATATTTTTTACTATATCTAACAATATAATATTATTTCTTCTTTAAATGTTAGATAAGTAATATTAATAAATAAACATACTGGTTGCAATATTAAATCAATAAGATTTTTTTATCATTGGTTTGAATTTACATTTCTTATTAAAAAATAGTAACATATTCAATTCATAAGTGTATGGCAATAGAAGAACGACCATACCGGACGTCAACATAGGGTAAATTACCCATTACCCTGGGTAATCGAATTGACATCGATGTATACAATCTATTCGATGTTTATTCTACGAGACATCGTTTAGATATTTTATATTCTTTTATCTAGTCCATGTATCGGTGTAAATTGTAATGCTTTAAAGTATGATAAAAAAATTGTGGCCTGTAAAGTCGATTTGCAGGCGATTGTTTTACGCTATAACATCACAAGAAGATAATGAAAAATTGCATTCTTTTTTTAAATTTAATTAAATTATAATGAGTAAACTACCCTATGGAGTAGCGAGCTTACTAGTTTTTCAGCGTCCCCCAGACGAACCCATTTAATTTCATATATAAAATATAGTCCCAAATTAATAAATCAATAAAATCTTAAGCTCATGCTTAGCTTTAAATGAATGATCCATAATTAAATCAAATGCATATATTTATTTGATTAAATACATATATTTTAAATAGTTTTGTGGACCATTCGGAAGTAGCGCCCGGGACATGCACGTCAATAAATTATATAGAATTTTATTATCTTATATTTCAATATTTCATAACGAATATAAACATTGAGTAACGAATTTATTACTATTAATTCGAACTAATTAATTAATTCGAACTATTGTATATTTTAACCACCGACGATAAAATTCTTAACAATAAGTATAAATAAAAAACCTTTACTATATGTGCTACGCTCCTCTAAAAAGTTAAGTTTTTTTAGGACCCAGTAAAGAAAACAAAAGTGGTAAATTTCTACTCGACGGTCATGGGGAATGTCAATATAAGTAGTACATATGTCTTTTTTTTTCTTTTTAGTTCTATTATTCTGGGTAGTCAAGTCGTATTTTAAAATACTTATTGACGTAATGTAGGTACATAAGTCTGTTGCCGTAGCATATTCGAGGCTATAAATTCAGGTCTGTCCTATGTCCTGAATATTAGATATAAGTCTTAGCCTGATACCTCCAAGCGATCTCGAGATAAATAGTCTTGAGAGACCGACAGATGGACAATAATGTGATCCTACAAAGTAGTCCGTTTTTTCTTTTGAGGTACGGAATCCCACAAATAAATGAAAAATGACGAAATTCGATAACGAATTTAAACGGAACAATCTTGTCTGTACATATCTATGTACTCGTATAATTGTACAGCTCACTGTACCATAATGGTACTTAAAAGAATTTGATAAAATCTTACTAACTTTAAAAGTCCAAGACAAAGCGTAGGGTTGTGTGTTCACCTCTCAAAATTCAATATCTCGAATTCAGGAAGATAGAGGAGAAAGGAGTGTATTGGCACTGGATCCTCGATCCTGTAATGGAAAAAAGCGTAAAACTACTTTTTATGCGTCTCTTTTTTACAGCGTCACGCTGTATCCCATACATATCAGGGTAGGCAGAAGAAAAATCTGGAAACCTAATGTCGAGATATTTCGTTACCATTGTCATCCAATATTATCCCCACTTTCTGGCAATTCTTGATGCATTGCTTGTTCAGTGCTGCCACTGAACAAGCAATGCATCAAGAACTCAACGCCACGCTTTGCCTCCTTACCAGAGTGAGAAAATAAAAATTAATATTATTTCATTCCTCCAAATGGAAGCGGGAATCGAACCCACAAGTTGGGTTCACAGTCGCACGCGTTCCTTTTTACTTTTAAAATAAATACAATCTGATATTAGCAATTGTGTAACTAAATACATGGAATGAACGGAAATTTTTATAACAGATATCAAATTCATTCAAAATTGATTAGGGAAAAAGGAAAAACTGATACAGCTGGTATCTTTAAGAGTCTATTTTAGACATTTATAAATTTTAATTGTGTTAATTATACTGTCGAACTACGCTATATGATTATTTCGCGTATATATATTTCGGCCATTTCTTTTTTTAAGTAACTGTAGAAATACGTTATTTTTTTCAGGAAATTATGGAGCCGTCAAATGAGAATGATTCCAGTTCCGGAGCACTTACACTAAGACGATGTCTCACTGTGCTACGATGGTCTCGACTTCAAATTTCACTCAGAGAAATCGTATTTCTAAAGGAAAATGTTTTTTTTTATTAAGTATCAAAGTATGGACGAACAAATTTGCTATTATAAGGTGGGTGGAAATAACTTTTTTAATGAATACTCATTAACGGAGTCACGGCACACTAACTTTTGCAGGGATTTCAATTCAATGCGACGGAATATTTAATATTTGTATAATAGGGTAACGGCACCAGTACTCGACAATAACCAAAGATCGACATTTTCTTTTTCCTTCCGAAAATAAGGATGTTAAAATAAATTAGGTACTAAGCTAACTAACGACTAAAGTAAATGCACATTTATATAATAGTTCCTTTTGATTTAGCACAATATATTTTTTCCAATTTATAACGTACAAAAGCGTGTGCTTTAATAAAATATTAACATTTCTTAACCTAATTGTTAAGAGGTAAAGGGCAAAATATTACTTGTATTTTTTTACTACAACAGTTACTTTTATAAAATTTATTTTATGAATCGCTTAAAAAAATCTTTTCACTAATTTTGTAATAATGCTAACCGATCTAAGTTTATATTTATTGAAATAATAAATGACAATAATGGGTTCTTCTAAGCTTTATTTTTTCCTTTATTGAATGAAAATATTATGCTGCGATGGCGATTTTCCTTGTTTTCGGCTAAAACAAATTTAATGAATTTTTCATAGTTATTAAAACAAAATTTATACATATTTTTTAAATTAAGAATCTTAAAGGATATATCTATTTCAAATTTATTATTATTTTTACTATTTATAATTTATATTATTGATTTTGCTTAAGGATCGATAGGCAAAACAATAACATTTCGATATCGAAAAATTTATGCAATTTATTTTCCAATTGCAAAAATTAAGTAAATGATATTAAATCAGCAACTTTATAGTGGTGACGTGAGAAAAATCGATATTATAGTACTTATGACCGTTTCAACTGATAATGCTAATCGAATCTTCATGTCGCCATCACGCGCTATTGAGTTCTTTGGCGGACATGATTTAATATTGTGCTACTAAAACAAACATGCACTATGGCGGTACTTTTATATTTCTGTATAATATAAAAAAAATACGACGTTTGTGTGTTTTACTTTTTGTTTTTTTTTATAACATGCCTTTTTTATCTGTTTCTCTCTATCATGGGCGTAGAAATAGGAGAATAGTCTGGTGGGCACCCCAGACAGTCAGATTCTGTTAATATATAAAATATTTATTCGTGAAAATCTTATCCTGAATTACAAGAACTGATTAAACTGACGTTACCTTTTCATCCTCCTATAGACAAGTCTTGATACAAATTCTTTAGACATTATTTAAATATTCACACAAAATAAATTAGACGATGAGGCCAAGAGGATGAGGACTACGCGCGTTACTGACTGTAAACGCGATGGTAGTGGGTTCTATTCCCATTAGAGGAAATGGATTTCTAATTGTGACATAGTTGTTGTGTAGAAGTTGTGCTCAACCACTCAACACGGAATAGTTCGAAACTGGGCAAAAATGGTACGGAAACTGCGTGGGGATTAGAGTGTCTTAACACTAAGTTCCCTCTGCTTATCCTGCTCTATGCGGGATATAGCGTGAAGTTTGCTAGTTTCACGCTGTAAATAAATAATAAAACAAACGGTGCTGGAATAAAAGCTATATATAGGGTTATCTGAGTGGGTGTCGGCGAGGGCGGCGTGTCCATCAAAAGCGCAGCCAGATAGCTTCCCGCCTCAGAACTGTCTCGACGCTTGGAGGAAGCATACCTGTTACCTCTTACCTGAGTAAAGGTAAGTGATTGTCTTTTTATTTAGTAGTTTTTACTTCATATATGATGTTTACATTTAAGATAATACAATACTAAATTTTAAATATAAAATTTTCTGGACAAAGCAGCTTTACGCTTTTTTCCGCATAGCAGAGTAGTCAGAGAGAACCTATTTTTTTTTAAATTTACATGAGTGGTGAAACTCAACGCAACGGGTTGTCTATTATAGCGACGAAATAAAAATATAATGTTTGAGATCTTTGCTTTAATATATGTACCTAATTTATCATGAAGCCGTCAAAAAACGTGACTGTCGTGAATTCCATTCCCACTCGGGGAAATGAAATATTTAATATCATAATTCCCTCACTTGGATACCATTGGAAAGCGCGGCGTTAAATTCCGCAACTCAATGCGTAATCCTACAAAGTCGAGAACGGAGTGTCTTAACACTGGGTTAACCTTTGCCTACCCTGCTGTATGCAGGATACAGCATGAAGCTAAAAAATAATTCCCTTGATTGGATATCGAATCCACCACCGCGTTTATAATTAAACAATGGCACTGCGTTACGATGGATTCTTTTTTAACTCTTTTTTTATTATGTTAATTAAAATAAATTGAGACTGGAAGCATAGTATATATAGTAATGATTTAATTTGCTATTTTTAAGTAGAAAAATATGACCAGAGGGAACTTGGGAACCTAGTATCAAGACCCCCGTTACCCAATAAATTGATTTGAAAATATTAACACGTCAAATTATTATTTTAAAATTTCACGTAAAAAATATGCGAATAGAACATGGTTATATTCTGTTTTTTATAAGGTTTTCTTCTGAGACAAAAAAAATGGCTATACAAATAAAATTAACACCAAGATTTAAAAACTATAAGTCGAGCGCGTTGATGTCTTTTAAATGGAAACACGTAAAACCTTATAACAACTTGCAAAACTAAATTTAATCTCAAACACAATTTCGAAAGATTCTAAATAATGTGAAATTCTCTTAGGATTTTCTAAAATATAGTTTTAAATAATATGCCATAGGAGTTTTTATATATTTTTTTTTAACACAAAAGACATATAAATGTTTTCACATTTTGTCGACTTTTTGTAAACTATTAACTGTAATATTTATTTATTTGTCTTCTACTACTTAAACATAATTTTCTCTAATTAAATAAAATGCAATCTATTGAGGGATTCTCAGGGAATCTCAGGGGTGAAATAAAACAATATATGAAAACAATTGACTATCGATCGCGTCGTCTTTTCTTCGTATTCGTATAATTTTAGGCCAGTCGTAGCACAGGGCCACAAAATGTGACTGTAAAACCGATTGGTTGTGGTTTCGATCCCCAATCGAGGAAATGAAATATTTATTTAAATTTATATTTTCATTTCTTCGCTCTAGTGTCGAGACAATAGCGCGGCGTTTAGTTCCGCCATTCAACACGCAATGCCTGCAGCAATCGGCGAAAAGTGGGGAACGGAGTGTCTTAACAATAGGTTCCCTCTGCCTACCCTGCTGTGTGCGAGATACAGCGTGAAGCTGATTATTATTAACATAATTAAAATATAAAATATTATTAACATATAGCTATAGCTAGAGTATTAAAAAAAACGAAATTATATTTTTTCATTTACAAATTATAGGAAAATGTATCTATCGAAGAATCCCATGGTACCAAGTTAACGGTAAAGTCCTCGATTTGGCAATTCATACGAAAAAAATACATTTTCAATTTATAATTTCTTACACAATCAAGAACCTATTTTATCCTTACAATATTAAGGAACCCTCGATGTGGGTAATTTAAAATATAAAATAAAATGAAAATAATTCAATTCCTCGAGTGAGAATCGAACCCACAAGCGTGGGGTTTACAGGCTGACGATGTGCTGCAACACGACGGCCCAATCTTCTGTATTTAGAAAATCAGAATTGCATCGCAAAGTAGCTGTTCTTCCGACGGCGCACCGGAAGGATGTATTGAGGTTCTTTCTTTGTAAAGTCGAGTTGAAGCTTAGACAATCTTAGAAGAGGCTTAGGTTGCTTAAAAGTGCATTGTTTTTATTCCTGGTTTACATGTTTGCCACATTGCATATAGTAGGTAGGTAAAATCAAAATAACATAGTTATATAATTATACTGTTCTACATAAGCCCGGACTTACATGTGGAAATTATATTTTTGAAAAGTTATATTTTGATATATACTTTTAAAGTTAAAAATATACTTTTACAGTCTCTCTCATCTAGTGTTTTTGTTATTATTATTTATAACATTCAATATGCAAATTAATTTTGTACGATAATAACGGTATTAATGTTAAGATATTTTGATTTTAGTTAGATATATGACGCCAGCTACTAAGGCACTATTTACATTATTAATTTAGTTTTTCAACTCTGTTCGTGGGTTTTCCATACGACGCAACGTGACATTGGCGAAGTGAATTATGTTCAACTGGCACGCTTCCAACGTCACAAATGAAAAAATCAACCAATTTAGGTTCAGTTTCTCAGAATAGGTAAAACCCAAAACCACCATGCCCACAATCAGATCCTTTTTAATGTTAAATCTAATTTCCTATAACGTTATTCTGCTATTAGGTACTGATAAATATTTTTGGAAAATATATTCATAAAGAAAAAAAAATTGCGAGAGAAGTCGTAAAAAGGGTCTAGTATTATAATGACTAAAACAAACATTTACCCTCATAATAATTACGAGGGTGTTTATTTTAAAACTTTGTTTAATTATTTCGCAAATTAAAAGTCAGTACATTTGACTGGACATTATGCTAATTTAATCAAAGTTTGTGGGCATCGCCGCGGGCAGAAGTTAGGGTGGGATCGTATATTAATATTCTTATTTTATTTTTGTTTCGACTTTTCGTATATATTAGTGACTAGCTGTCGCCTACGGCAGTGCCCGCGCGTTTGCTATATTTGGAAGGTTTACATTAACCTTATCTAATAAAATATTTTCATTCAATATTCGTAAAAATATTTTTTTTTATATATTAAATTTACATTAATATATAATAGGAATAAGATCTAGATATCTCTTATCTGTTTCAATAATCAGCTGTACCAATAACAATGACTAGCGTCTGTGCAGTTTAGCAGAAACCCAGTGTTCTTTTTCCTACTCTCCGCTCTATTTTTGAGACTCTGAGTGTTAAGTGTTTAAGTAGACAAAGACAAAAAAAATTTTTAAATTCACGTTATTTATAAAATCAATATTTTACGATACATAAAAAAATATATAATAACTAATTCCCTCGAATCTACAGTCACCCTCTTGTGAACCCTGCGCCAAGACGGTCTCAACACTATATTTAACCATACATAACAAATATACTTCTTAGTACATATTATTATTTTAATTTCAAAGGTATTTCCACCATCACACACAGACTTGGCGACTACACGTGCAAGGGACATGTGGCGTTGGGCGTTCGCCGTGGCGTTGGTGTGCGCCGCGCTAGACGACGTGAACGCTCTCAAAAGAGCCGAGAGTGAGTTTACATATCGTTTTCTTTGTCATACTAATATCCCTTTTTCTTTCAACTTATTCAATTTTAAATACATTTTGTTTGAGATGTGTTTAAGAATAAGAATTTTATGAGAAAAAGCCATTTCGTGGTAATATATATCTAAGAATTATCTAGATACATACGTATGTTAAATTATTGTTTTGTTATATTAATAGTTATTTGTAAATCTGTTTTGTTAGTGTCAGCGTCGCCATTTGTTCTAAGCTCACGATACGGGCGGTCGTCTCCTCGCATGCTCACACCTAGGAACGACAGGTAATTTCTTTTATGTGCTTCACGCTGTATCTCGCACACAGCAGGTTAGGTAGAGGGAACCTAGTGTTAAACACTAAATTCTCCACTTTCCCCCGAATTTTAGGGGAATTGCGTGTTGAGTAACGGAACCAAACGTTGTGCTTTGCCTTGACACCAGAGCGAGAAAATGAAACTATTAAATATTTGATTTCCCCGAGTGGGAATCGAAACCACAACATGTCGCGTTTGCAGACTTAATAGCCTGGTATACAATTTGTTTCTAAGTTACTTTAGTTATGTTATTTACAAAATTCGATAAATTAATTAATTCCTTAAGATCGAGTATTTTCTAAAGACAGAGGTCATTTTCGTATTGTAAAAGCGACAGTTGTGGGTTTGAGTCTCACTCGCGTGCATGAGTTATTAATTATTATTATTTTTTATTATTAACATTTTTTGCCTTGTTTAACTTCGGCAGTCAACATGCAATGCCTCAAAAAAACGTCGGAGAGTGAGGAACGGAGTGTCTTACACTAGACACTAGACAACACTAGGTTCTCTGTGCCTACCCTGCTACATAAGGGATAAGGCGTGAAGCTAAAAACAAATAATTGTAATTTAAATCATTGCTATTCTGGCCTCAAAATTTCAGAGTTTTAAAGATGACAAACACAATCAAAGTCAATATGACACCCACGAGACCAATTAAATACCTCAACATATTAAGTATTTTCGTTTAGCATCACACAAAATGGTTCAAATGAAATTGAAGTGGCAGTTAAGTTAACTGTCGGTATAAAGTTAATTATCCATCCAAGTCAAATTTCGTTCCAGCGTTTCGTTCAGTAATAAAGAATTGTTTTAATTTTGTTTTGTCTATGATATACATATGTATGTATATGGGATATTTATATATTAAGGAAAACAGGATAAAATCTACAGGATCATTTGTTTAATTATACAAATATATAAAATAGAACCAGTTTCTTGCATTTACCCGCATGGTAGAGTAGAAACAGGGTAGTTAGTGTTAAGACACTCTTTTTATTACTTTTTATTTTAAACAGTAATTTAATTTTTCGAAACATTGCATGTTGAATGGTGGAACTCAAGGCTGCGCCGAATACATCAATATTATANGCAATGCCTCAAAAAAACGTCGGAGAGTGAGGAACGGAGTGTCTTACACTAGACACTAGACAACACTAGGTTCTCTGTGCCTACCCTGCTACATAAGGGATAAGGCGTGAAGCTAAAAACAAATAATTGTAATTTAAATCATTGCTATTCTGGCCTCAAAATTTCAGAGTTTTAAAGATGACAAACACAATCAAAGTCAATATGACACCCACGAGACCAATTAAATACCTCAACATATTAAGTATTTTCGTTTAGCATCACACAAAATGGTTCAAATGAAATTGAAGTGGCAGTTAACTTAACTGTCGGTATAAAGTTAATTATCCATCCAAGTCAAATTTCGTTCCAGCGTTTCGTTCAGTAATAAAGAGTTGTTTTAATTCAGTTTTGTCTATGATATACATACATATGTACATGGGGTATTCGTATTTATATATTGTTTGTTAAGGAAAATAGGAAAAATCTACAGGATCATTTGTTTAATTATACAAAAATATAAAAAAAAAACAGTTTCATGCATTTACCCACATGGCCGAGTAGAGACAGGGTAGTTAGTGTTAAGACACTCTTTTTATTACTTTTTATTTTAAACAGTAATTAAAATTTTCGACACATTGCATGTTGAATGGTGGAACTCAAGGCTGCGCCGAATACATCAATATTATATCTGTTTAAAATTAAATGTTTCCATACAGGTTCTTTATGAGTGGCCGCTACGGCAAGCGGTCGGATTCATTAGAAGATAACGAAAAAATTGACCTAACTATTGCTGATATCATGAGTGAGGGAGACAGGTATAGAGAAGATGGGGAGAGTGGGAGGGACAGAGATATGGGACACAAATGGAAGCCGCGATGTGACTGTGCACCCTTTACTAAGACCATTGCGCTAAGAAACTTCTACAAAAGGTAATTTTAATTTAAATAGTAATTATTTCTAGAGGAGGAGGCAGCCATAGAACGGAGGGTCTTACACTAGGTTCCATACGAGAAATACATTAAGCTGATATAAGTAGTGTTCCTCTTGCGGCTTCGCCTGCAGGGGTTATATGGATTCAAAAAATCAGACCAGAAGGAAAAAAAACAGCAATTTTTTTCTCTTGATTTTTTCGTCCTTTACCAAATATCATAAGCAAGGTGACCAAGACATGATAGCCTTCCATTATAAATGATATCCTAAGAATTACCATTAAAGTCAAAGTCGAGATGGGGGAAATGATTATATTTATTTTCATTTCCTCGCTGTGATAAAAAAATCTGGCTATTTAAGAAATTTTGCATACCACCCATGCGTTGCCAGAAAAAAAGCTGATGTGATTACACTTTTCTTTCTCTACTATCGTTCCGAATTTCAGACACTTCATGTTGAGTGACGGGTTTGAAGCGCCGTGTCTCACCAGAGCCGGGAACATTAATTCCCTCCCCCGAGTAGGAACTCCATATCCATTGCTATTACAATCAAATATAGTCCAACCGGGTGATTGGATTATATTATACAAAAAAATGTGTTGTTGCTGATTCAGCTAGATAGGGTTTGTTCTTCCTTTTAAGTAGTTTTCTAAATTGGCGGTGTGTAGACATGAAGTAGTATCATAAAATTATTCTGCTCAGCGTTAAGTTCACCAGTCTATACATTTCAATGTCCCAAATTCAAGCGAAAATAGGGAACGGAGTATTTTGCCACTAGGTTCTCTCTTCTGTCACTGCTATATGCCGAAAAAAGAAAGTGATTTTGTTTTCAGAAAACCAGAAACTGTAGATCCGGCGTCCGAAGAGGAATGAAATCAAAAATACCTTCGATCAATATTTTTCTTTTACTTAGTCTTTGTAGTAAAATAAAAAAATACCAAAATATTTTTTCTATTTACTTTAGCAATAAAAGGAAATAAAACAATTGATGTAATATGTTTTAAATTACTTTTACTTTATTAAACAATTAAATTGTTTTTCTAAAGAATTTTCTTCTAATTTTTCATCTGTGTGCTTTCATTGTTGAACAGTCATATTTTTTTTAACTAAATATTATTATATTCTTTTTAACTAAAGTATAAATAAAAAAAATATATAAGACAGGAGTAGATTTAAATTAGATTAAAATGTTTACTATTTATAGTATATTGTTTTTTTTAATATAATATATATATTTCGCTAGTGCCAAGTTTATGGCTGGGAACTTGGCATTGGCAGTGCAGACTTGACTGTATATTTTACGACTTAAGTCATTTTATCAGTTACCCTTTATCAAGTAAGTAAATAAAATTTTAAAATAACAATTGGTCAAGTCTGGTACGTCGTTTATAATACTATATATCCTATGTAATAAGTATATATACTCATGCATATATACATATATGTATGTAATGTAAAGAAATTAACGCATTGATGTATTAAAGTTAACACAAATTATCATTGTTTTATTTTTAAACCCTTTTGAAATCTTTCTTTAGCTTCACGCTGTGTCCCGCACATAGCAGAGTAAGCAGAGGGAACCTGGGAACATAATGTTAAACTTACACTCTGTTCCAATTGTGACACTTCCGTTCCCCACTTTAACGCCACGCTTTGCCTCATTATCAGAGCAAAGGAATAAAAATATTAAATGTTTTATTTTCTCGAATGGGAATCAAACCCACAACCTGTCATTTTTAAGTCTAGTTTCATAAAATGCAACTTCACTTGCTGCCCCGCATAGCAAGTTAGGCAGAAGGAACTCAGTGTGAACGTTTCCTTCATATTTAAGACAAGTAAAACTTAACGCCCCGCTTATTACTACAGCAAAGACGGAGTATCTTAACACTAGGACTACACACTTCCCTCTGCCTACCTTGCTGTGTGCGGGAAACAGCGTGAAGCTGATTTTATTTTTAAGGGAATATCCCTTATATCGTTATGATATAAAGGATATTCCCTTAATCCCTGAATTCGTCGAAGTTGATAAATCATAACAAAAAAATGTTAAATAAAAACCCGACTATAAAAAAAATCATTAACTCTTTTCTTGTTATCGCTTGTTTTTTTTTAGATTTAATGCAGTCGGGTGTTTTTATTTTTTTTATAATTTGTATACGCACGTATACTTCACTTTGCATTAGAGGAAAAATTATAATCACTTCATTTAAATCACGCCGTGTTATCTGTGAAATCATGCATGTAGCGGTACTATCAACAATTCCACGTTATCGCAACATTACCTCTATTAACTAATTACAGGATATCTATTCAGTTGGTATTTCCTATGAGTAACGATATTGTGGTACAGTGGCACAGTCGGTAGGTAGATGATAGTTCTGGGTTCGATACTCTTTTGGTGGAATGATATATTTACCAACAAAAAAATTTAACTTGAAATTAAAAAGAAAAACCTTTATTCAAAAAGAACAGTTCAAAACTAAAGATTAGACCTACCCACCATCCACCCCCTAAGAAAGATAGATAGATGCTATGCTGATAGTTTAGCCATGCAAAAAAGAGAGTATTCCATTTTGGAAAAGGAGAATACATTTTATTCCCACTCCATAGCCTTTTAACCAGCACAATATAAATGTTTAGACCGGAGCCAAGCAACAAGGACTCATTGTTTTACGTGATAATACTTGAACAGGCAATCTCTTACACCGTCACCATCTTCAATAATACATAATAAAAATAATAATTAATAACATTCAGTTAATTACAATAAAAATAAATTTGTTTACATATATAAGTAATACGTTATGATCTCTAAGCAATAAATTAACCGATTACACTTTTGCCTCTTTTAAAGTTTGCTAGATGTAGGAACTCAATGTACTACTTTAAGCTGTTATACTCGTATACATATAACAGGGTAGACAGAGGGAACTTAGCGTTAAGGGTTAAAATGATTTATGAAATATTACATGGATAACACCAGAAAAGATCAAACGCGATTAATAGAATATAAGACACATTGTTCTCCAAAATTATATATATAGATTTATCTACTATAAAACGATAGACAAATGATAAAAGTATGCTAATTACAGTTTTCATTTCCGCGCGACGTTATATACAGTCACTTAACGCGTAAAGGCAGGCACATCTTTATAAAGATTTATTTTTTTACGAAATATTGAAAATAGCACTAAGAACTTGCTTCTTCCTACTTCGGTGTGACATGAGGCTATATCAATAATCCTGAGGCACGGCAAACACCGGCGCGGGACATCGATTGTTTGCAATTTGCTTTCATCGTTGAATAAATAAATTAATATTTTTCTTTTATTTTCCTTCGATAGCAATGTACCTACAATGTTTACTCAGTCTTTTAGAAAGTCACTTGTATACTTGTGTACTTGTTTCAAAATAATATATTTATTTCTAATATTAGATATTTGTAGATATTAATAAGTATTTAGTAAATACGATTATAATGACATTGAGGTTGTCGTGACGCAACGAAATAACGTCTGGTTGTAAACTCGACGGTCGTGATTTCGATTTCCACTCGAAGGAATGAAATATTTAACAATACGTACTAAAAGAGAGAAGAATGTGGAGGGAGTAGGATCGTTTTACAAATTTCGTAATTACTTTGTTTTACCCTACGAAAACTTATTTCTGCATCGGGCTTTTCGTCTGAAATGAAAGAAAATACGTTAGATGCTCCATAAAATCATAAAAAGCAGCTTCATATTTTTCCCCGTATACAAGGTATAATTCCCTAATCGGAAATCGAATTCATAATTGCTACATTTATCGACGGCTTCGACCGCGATAAAATCACCTAGTACATTGAATCTTTACTTTCATAGTACGAATCCCGATAAGTTCATCTTTTCAATGAGCGCACGAATGAAAAATGTCGCTCCCTCTTTGAAAGACTTTAACTAATTAGTTTCTGGAAAAGAAACTTTAATTTAAGTGCAACGATTTACTTTAAGTACATTTTAAATAAGTACATACTTCTTTAGAATATGTATAATACGTACGTACGTATTTGAATGAAGCGGAATTCGAACCCGCGCGTTTCGAACCAAATGTTAAGCTAAACGTTGTCATCAAGCTACTTCAAATTTTAAAAGAAATAACTATTTTTTATTCTTAAATTTCCATAAGACTTTAGAAACTTAAAAATACTTAATTATAAGCATATTCTTTGGATAGCGGAAAGGGTTTAGACTAGTTAAGTATATAAGCAACGGGGAAGCTGCACTGGCTTCTAATCAATAGTTTTTATTCGAATTACAGGGAGTTAGGGGGTAACAACTCTTAACGTTAATATTTATTTTCTTTACATCTTCTGTAGATATCTTTATGAAATATAAAGTCAACGTGGCTGTCGATGTTACTTTTAGCTTAAAGATATCGTGGATTACATATTAATACACTACACGAGCCATAAAATAAATACAACTTACGATGATGTGAGAAATGTAAAGTTAACAAAAGTATAGACAGATACCTACTTAGAAAGAACTTATCTCATTTGTAATATTAGTAGGAATCATGCCCTAGATAAGTAGAAAATAAGAAAAATATAAATTTTATTCAATTAAACCAAGAGACATCCATCAAAATAATTACTGTCATTCCATGTTCGTATATTCGCAGGTGTGGAAATGTTTCATTTCATTCTAATACAATTATGCTTGTACTAGCGGCCCACTCGCGACTTCGCCACCATCTATATAAGTACTTACTTATACTTTTATTATAAAGCATTTGCCAATAGATTGACACATTCAATCAGGAACAACTTGTTTTTTTTCTTGACCCTAGGTTTGCGGTTTATAAACAGAACGTTCATTTATTTTAATTCTACATTTTCTCGAAAAATGTACGTCCACACTACATACTATAAAAACAATAAGTATATCACCTTGCAATTTTCAAATATTTCCTGTTATAAAATGCCTTATTATGACTTATTTAGATATAATAGATAGATATATGGTGTCGCGAACATTTTTTTAAAAGTAATGAAAATATATATATTTTTGTCATATAATGTATCTACTGACATGTATTTAACTATTTTTGCAGCGCACGCTTGCTGTTGCTTAAACAAATTCGATGGCGTTCATTATTATTGTCATTTCGTTATGTAAGGCTAACTAAGGCTGACACCGTAATGTTCATAGGCATATAGTAATTCATAGGCATTTGTATTGAATTTTATTGAATTTTTCAGTACACTACCGTTACTATTATAGATTAGTTTAAAAGTTTAACTTTAATCGTTGAATAATCGATAACAGGTGCGGCATCTTTTTGGGTATATGTATTCTGTGATTTTGACAGCTGTCCAAAAAGTCACAACAATTACTTGTTTTAGGTACCTAAAAATAAGATTTGTAAAATGAATGTTTGTTTATCAAATTTATGTTCATTTGCAATGCTAAGCATCGTCGTTTAAATAAAAGTATATTGGGAAATCTTTTTATTGTTAAAAATGTCTTTGAACACGAGTTGGGATGTAATTAAATACAAAGAAGATCATGAATGCGAAGAACATTGGTTATTACGAAAAGCCTTTATAGAAAGATGGAAGAATGAATATCCTGAAGAAAGATTGATTTGTTTGGCTCGTGTGTTCGCCAATATTGAGTTTATGGGGTGCAGATACCCTTTGGAAGTTATGCATGAAGTTGCTAGGTTATCTCAAGACGTAAATATTGCATACTATATATTACTTTTTTTCTGTTCAGTTTTACGAATTATGATCTCAATTTTTTTATTGAATTAAGTACAAAATACTTATTGCCTTCCTAAGAAAATATTAACTTTTAGTTGTATCTTTCTCTATTTTTTTTTTAATTTATAAGGGTAGGCTAAGCGTTTTACAAGAGAAAGAAAATGAAAATTATAAATTTCTTAGGGTTGGAATTCAACATTTACTGAATTACTGCCCCATGATCGCCCCAGTCATAGTATCCACAATGTGCTTCATTATAATTGTTAACATTTTAATACAGATTGCACAACAATATAGGAGATCAAAGAAAACAAAATTACAAAGAACTTTTGTGTCAGCATCTGATGCAGCCGAGGACAGAGCTAAAGGTATTAAACGAGAAGGTGGTATAATAAAAGAGGGTCCATCACCAAAATCCACAAAAATATCCTTTGTACCACAAGGACATGTAAAAAAAATAGATATTATAGAAACAGAATGTGAAAATAATGAACGAAAGGAGGAAAAACTTAGTTCAGAAAGTCTTGATTCATATGAATATCTGAATGATATGCTTAAACTGAAACTTTTAGAAAGCAGATGTTTTAGAGAAGACATGTTTCATACAGAATACGGTAGAATGGTGCTATTGATTCGACCTTGGGCAACTAAACTATGTAATATAACATGTAAGTAAATGTTTTACTAATATATTTTTACTATATTGACTATCCTTTCCTTATGGTTTTGCACATTTTTAAGTGCAGGAAATAATTCTGACCACAAGTACAATGGGCTAAATCTGATTAAGGTATTGTAATATAGCATATAGCCTTCTTTGATAAATAGACTATCCAACACTTTAGTTCAGTACTTCCTGAGATGCAACCAAACAAACTCTTCAGCTTTTAATATTAGTATAGATTTGACTATTTCTGTATTTTGAGAATGATATTTTCTCAAATGTTTTATTTTGATTGTTTCAGCAAGTTGTCAAGCGTGTCATGTTGAGTTAAGAAGTAAATTTGAAAACAATAAATTTTCAATGTACATCAATAATATATTAATAGGTGAAGCTTCAGGGCTTACTAAAAGTGAAGCAAAAAATGCTGCCGGTGTTATAGCTTGGAATGTATGTATGTGTGTTTTCTTTTTTTATCTATAGAACTTATGACTGTTATGATGGAATATAATATTAAATGTTTCCATTTCGTTGTCTTAGTAATGAAGCAAAAAGCAGCATTGAGTTCTCCCATTCAACACCCAATGTCTCAAGCATAGTCTTAATAGTCTTCAATACGGTCGAGACTTTTACGCTGCAGCTCCTGTCCCTGAGAGCAATAAAATGAAAATATTCAATAATTAATTCACCCGAGTGGGCATCGTACCCACAACCGTCGCGTTTACAGTCTTGTGCCACTGCGCACCAACGCCTCATAGCTAACTAGTTGTTGCTTTCTTTAATATTTTTAATTATAATTGTTTAGACACTTCGTAAAAAAGTTATAAGCTTGTTAATAAAAGAGCAATGGATATCGCAAGGGGACCGAATATCCATGAATGATGTATCGAAACAGAAATATGAATTTGGTGCTCCCGTCGAAAATAATGTCGCTTTGAAGTGAGTTTTAATTACTTTTTTATATTATTTTTGTTTTTTGTTTTGTACTTAATGATACTAATACTAAAAACCATATTATTGTTATTATTACTACTAGTTGAAAATGAATTGTTTCCTCTAGTGGGATTTGAATCCACATCCATCGCGTTTACGGATGTCAGACGACCTCAGATATTATGTTCGATAATACACTAAGTTTGATGAGTCGTGGCCGCTCTGAAGTTAAGATTTCTGAACTTTTGATCACTGGCGCTCGGGAGAAAAATACTGAAAATTAAAAAAAATCTATAATCAAACTGCAGCTAACTTGATCCAGCCATCTACAGCGATGACTCGTCGACCTTACTGTATCATGAAATCGTAAGTTCCACTATATTTCCACTACATATTTGTATAAAATAAATGTTTCTAAAATTTTTTTCTGTGCAGAATGATGAAAATGATGGGCTGGAAGGGCGGAGGGCTCGGCGCGGACGCCCAGGGCATCGCGGAACCTATCAAACCTCATTTACAAATGGTATGTATAATGTCAAATCAGCTACACGCTGTATCCTGCACACAGCAGGGCAGGCAGAGGAAACCAAGTGTTAAGACACTCCATTCCCCACTTTCCGTCCAAATCTGGCGGCATTGCGTTTTAAGTGGCGGAATTCAACGACGAGCTTTGCCTTGACACCAGATCGAAGAAATGAAAATATAAATTTAAATAAATATTTCATTTTATCGAGTGGGGATCGAACCCACAACTGGTTCATTTTACTGTCACACTTTTTACCTCTGCGCCACGACTAATCACCGCTTAACGTCTTGTCAAAGTAAGTCAATAAAAGAATTCTTACTACCGTGTATACAGTCACATGCATATTGCATTTATTATAATATATCTTTCGAATTGATGCGTTTCGTACAGTTTAAGTACATAATAATAATACGTGATTACATTTAATTTATTAAATAACAACTTTGACAAAAAAATTAAAAAGGTTATGTCACCATTTCTAAAGTTGAATCTTAATTTTATTTCTTTTTCTTACTTTTGAACCATTTTAGTTTTTAACTTTTTTATAAAAAATCAGGTAAACAGAGCGGGCTTAGGTAGTAAAACATCAAGTATCCGCCATCTCAAGAAAGCTGGTCAAGAGTTGATGAAGAGGTTCCTCTCATCAGACACAGTGGATGTGGACCTCGTGTTCAGTTCAGAGTTCAGTAAGGAGGAGAGAGCCTTGTTGCACCAAAGTGCTCAGAGGCTTGGTCTGGCGTCCAGGAGTTATGGGGATGTGGATAGGTAAGTGGGGGGAATTGGATGTTTGTTTTTTTAACTCAGTGTTTTGTTGAAGTTTATTGGAATTGAGGTATGCTTGTTGTTTGCAGTGTGCAAGTTATTGGGTTATTGATTGATTGTGGTTGTGGGTTCAATCACCACTCGAGGAATTGGAACATTTATTTAAATTTATATTTCCATTTTTTCGTTCTCGTGTCGTGTCAGTCACTCAACACGCAATGACTCCAGAATTCGGTGAAAAGTCGGGAAAAGTGTCTTACCACTAGGTTCCCTACGTCTACCATGCTGTGTGCGGGATACAGTATGAAGGTATATGTAGGTAAATGAGTGTTGTATGGATGACCCTTTTTGATATAGTGATTTGATGACCAGAAGAATAAAACTAAAACAAATTTTGAAGTTAAAAATATTTTTTTATGAATTTTAATGATAATCTATTTCCCTTTTCCAGGTTTTTAGTAGTGAAAAAGAAATTGGATCCGTTTTCATTGGTCCGTGCTGTGTTGGAAAAAGGCGGCGAAACTCCTAAATATCAAGTATTTTTACCTGAAGCTCTAGCAAATTGTCGTTGAATTATGAAATAAATTTTAACTTTTCAAATAACAATGTTTTATTTATGACCAGAAATATTTAATTAGAAGCTGTGGTATATTTGAACTGTGATTCGGTGGCTGTGAGCTCGGTTCGGGGGTATTAAATATTTGATATTTTGATTTCCCCGCCCTGGCAAATCGACAAACAACGCCTCAAGAATTGGGCAGAAAGTTGGGAATTGTCTTAATAGAAAACGGAGTATCCTAACACTATTATATTTATATATTATAATATTCTCTTTGTCCGACAAAATATACATTGTCATAGTAAACATAGTGACAGTCATATGATAGGAACGAAAAATAAAGATAAGATTGTTACTCCAAGTTTTCGCCTCCAAAAAGTTAATAAATCTTTTATGGGTCTGAGCATACGTATATATAATAAAATTCCGCAGTCTATTCTAGGTTTGCCACCATCACCATCCAAAATTTAAAATATCTGTAAAAAAAATTCTAACAAGTAAAGCTTTTTACACTGTTCAAGAATATTTAGAGGATAAACATGTATGGAATTAATGTCTATTGCATGTAATGCAGGATAGCTGCCAGCTAATGTAATAAATTGTACCATTGACTTTGAAAAGAGGAACTGTTGAGTTTCTTGCTGGCTCTTCTCAGCAGAACTGCCTTCCGAACCGGTGGTAACTTTTTGTTTAATGTTCATTCGACGATTCAAAAGTGCTTATAATAAGTTTATTTGAATAAAGAATAGTTTCAATTTGACTAAGTTCCCAGTTTCCCACTCCCTCCCCAGTTCTGTGCGGAATATAGCGTGAAGCTAAAAAAACTAATTTGTCTTGCTTGAAAAAAAAAACCACATATTATTATTACCAATATTCATTTCAAAAGAGTAACCGAAATTATTTTTTTTTGTTGTTCTTTTTTTTCTGTAATATTCAAATTATTTCATTAATATTTTAAATTATTTCAAAAAGTTTCTATTATGTTCTCTATTTTATGGCTATAAGCCGTGCTAGTTGAACATAACGTACTTCGCCGATGTCACCTAAAATGGAATGGAGAAAGCTCTAAAAAAAACAAGCAACTAGAAAAGAGCTGGTTATCATCAAATGGCTGAACATATTTACAGTCGCAGAATCCGTATAAAGTTGAATTACTTATTGAGTTTTTTTTATTAGTGACAAATATCTATAATTATAGTGGCGCGTGAGAGTTACGATTTAATCCTATTTTTTTAAATGCTATTTCTTATTTAAAATTTTATTATTATCTACAATGACATAAAGACATTATAAAGAACACAAAAATATATATAAAAAATATTATGAAATTATGGGAAAATTAAGTATCTACTAGTAAGAATAAGATATAGTAGAATGAATCCTACCTACCTACTAGTAGGGTTCATTCTACTATATCTTATTCTTAACCGTCAATATTTTTATCCAGGATCAATGACATTTAATGGCATTGCAATCATGGTCGGTAACTATTTTTATCAGTTACGAATTATTGTAACGATACAAATGAAAGTTGCATGTTTCGGATAGACTTGTCACATTAATTAGAAAACAAAATAGAGACTATAAATCTAAGTGTACTTGGGTGTTCGTGGTGTTAGAGGCGATAATGATCGAAATTGATTGATTGAGTTGACCAGTAAATTAAGTTCCGAATAATAAACTGTTCAAATCATAACCCTCCTCTCCTTTTACCGTTGTCGGTTAATAAAAAAGCCTATCAGAGAATTTAATCGTATCTACCCGTATACAGATAGTTATCAGAAATTAGTATTCTGGAATAGTATATACGGGACTCATGATCATTTAAATGATGATCTTATAGATAAAATTTAGTATATAACAACCAGAAACTAGAATAATATCACATTTAAACTCACTACAACTTTACGTACAATTGTGCAAGTCAAAAAAAAAATCGCGCAAATTTTGTCATTTATTTCATTCTAAAATGGCATCTAAATTGGCATATACTGTAGCTGCATTCTGCCTAGTTTACTTAATAGTTGAAGTGCAAAGTTCGTTTATAAAACCTAACAATGTTCCGAGAGTTGGAAGAAGTAGTGAATCAGAAGGGCCATTCGATCAAAATATGATGGGATATGTTATAAAAACTATTCCAAGTAAAAATATTCCAAGAATGGGACGAAGAAATTATAACTCTGTAAGTTTTTTGTACTATAACTAAATATCTTATCGTATTTAAAACTATTTTTTTTCAATTTCACGTTTTTGTTTAATTTAATTTGTATATAGCACAGTACTCGGAAAGAAGTTAGTGTTAAAACCGTAAGTATTCATGAGAGCGAATTGAACTTATAGACATTGCGTTTACAGACATTACTTATCCAACTAAATGATATATTAGTGCATAAATAATAAATAAGTATAATATGGTCTTTTTTTTCTAGGGAAACCAATTCGATATTCCAAAATTATATCAAGCTGACAACTTTGAGTTCTACAACGGTAAGTGATATAGCAGAAAGAGAAAATAGTTCTTAAATTAATTTTATATAGTAGAAAAATGTTATAGAATATATGTATTTTTAATTTCAGGTGGCGATCTTTCAAAATTGAACCAAGATCAAGAAGAGAATTTTGGAAGTCGCTGACACCAACACACACTTCAGAATTAACTGCCCTAAAGGAAAATCGACCTATATTAGTTTTAATGGCTTTTTCTAGTCATTTTATGGTTTTTGTTTGATAATAAAACATGCATGTATTACATTTTATTTTTATTGAAATGAACCTTTCTTCGACAAGATACATTCCGTATAAGGGAACTTATCACAAATGAAAATTGTCAATGTCAAATTAGACATTATTAACCGACAAAATGCCAAAAGCTTCATTTTATCTGCTGTCTCTTTTTTACTCTTCGTAATAACATAAAGCTATTTCTTTCTAAAAATATTTTGATACCACCATTCTTTATTTATTTGTCACACTAAATCTTCCACGGATTTGTGTTAGAATTATATTTATTATTAATTCGTTTGAACATCTAAATTATTAGTGAAATTATAATAAAAATAAAATGGTGTTGACCGCCGATGTCGCCTTACCTGAGGAATCTGAATTGACTGTTGAAGAAGTCAATTTATCAACAGCGACTTTGAGAGCTGGTTCCTTTCATTTAGGAAAATATTGTGAACAAGCCAATAATGTAAGTTAAATATATAAAATTTTGCATTTAATTATTATACTTGTTGTTAATTTTAGCTTTGCTCTTATATTTATAATGATTGCATAACCAGATTACAAGTAGGTTATGTTTTGATTTGACTTATAATAATTTTATACCTTACTATTCCCTTATTTTCATATAATTTATTGTGTAGTTATACATCAACAATATCCTCCTATAATTACAGTAGTATTCAATATTTTTATATATTTATGTTTTTGGTACATCTACTGTTGTGTAAGTGTAGAAATATTCATTTTCTTTAATCAAAACCTTCATATTTATAAACATATATCTACTTTTTAGTTTACTTACTTAATTAAATTATATTTAATAATTATTATTGTCTTTATAATTCAAAACATTTTCACAATCTTCCACTTATAAGTATACATATTTTGCTGTAAATATCACATAGTATTTATTAAATACAGAGTATAGAAATGTATTATAAAAGATATTATTTCAATAAAAAACTAACATATATTTGTCCAAAAGTGAAGTCTTTTAAAAATAATTAAATAGATTTATTTATAAAATGTAGTTATCCTGCATAAAATTTCAATGATGTTAAATTCATTCATTTTTATCTTGGACATAAACCTAACTTAACTTCACGCTTTATCCCTAGCGGTAGTCAGAGAGAACGGACCGCCAAACGCTACAGTCAACATAAACCTAGGATAACATACAGCCATTTTGACATTTTTCCAGGAATTCATGCTATGTCGGGTTGAGGAGAATGATCCGCGCAAGTGTATTAACGAGGGTAAAGTTGTCACCGCCTGTACTTTAGATTTCTTCCGTAAAGTAAAGAAGGCATGTCTCGCTGAGTTCAACCAATATGCTCATTGCATTGACAAGAGCTCGGGGGATTTCGGTTTGCAACAGTAAGCTTTTTATGTGATTATTGTTGAATTATTTGGATTTTTTTTTAGCTTCATTCAGCTTATCCTGCACATACAAGACACTTCCATTCCTCACTTTCCGCAGAGTATTTTATATGCATGTTAAGTGTTAGTGCCTTGCTATATCAGTTCCTGGAGTGAGACCTCCAGGACGCCCAGGGAAGCGCTGGCTGGATGTCGTGATGCAGGACATGAGAGCCAATGGTCTAACCACCGAGGACGCAAAAGACCATGCAAAGTGGAGTAGGTTGAGTAGGAGGGCAGACCCTGGCAATAGCCGGGATTAATGCCAGGAGGAATAAGAACAAGAAGAAGTTAAGTGGCGGAAGTCCTTAGCCTTGTTACCAGAAACCGTATAAAGTATATTCTAGCCACATTCTGGTTTAGATATATGTGTATGTCAAAACTGATCTATTTAACCTTTTAAGATACTGCAATTACAAAACTTAACACAAGCAGTGTTTAGTTTTGTGATTGTATGTATATTTGTATGTTTGTCCACAAATATCTCAAAAAGTAATAGTTATATTTAGATAATGCTTTTGATTTAAATACGTTAATTATATATGAATATTTTTTGGGAAGCTTTATCAAAATTTAAAAAAGACAATATTCTGTAAAGGCAATACTACATTATGCTGCCAATTTTAACTTCAGCAGTTGTTGATGTATTATTTAATTTTTTTATTTGTTTTTATGCCAGCAGCATAAAACACATTCGCTAAAAGTAAAGAACTGATTGCAAATAGATCTTTTAATAAAAAACACAAGCAGTGTTTAGTTTTTTTGTGTACATAATACATTTTATTATGTTTCAGCTGCCGCAAAACACAAGGTGTGTTGGATAAGTGCATGTTAGAGAATTTGAACCTGGAGCGTCCTCCATTTGGATACTTCTGCGAGGCCCGTGTACATGATACCAAGAGGTAATTATATATTTATACTAATATTATAAACAGAAGTTTGTTCGTTTGAACATGCTGATCTCAGGAACTACTAGGTTGAATTAAAAAAAAACATTTTTGTGTTAAGTAGTCCAACCTATACCTACTTACTACATACTTCATTTTTTTAGCTTCACATTATATCCTGTATATAGCAGGGTAAACGGCGGACACTTGAGGATCAAGACACCAATCCTCATTTTCCGCCGAATTCTCGAAACATTACGTGTTGAGTGGCGCAAGTCAACGCAGTGCTTATCAAAGCGAGGAAATGAAAATATTAAATATTTTATTCCCCAAGTGCGAATCGAACCCAAAAGTGCCACGTTTACAATCGCACGCCTATGCTCCTGCACCACGACGGCCTCAATACTACTTCTATTATATATGTGATGATGACTATAGAGTTTTTTGGTTGAAACCGCTAATCTTAGGAACTAGGTACTATTTCGTTTGCGTTTGCGGGAATTGTTAAGATTTTGCCCCATACTGTTAACAGGCCATTATATATTTGGAGTTGCATAGTCACTATTATTTCCTGTCGATCGCTGTCTTTCCATGGAAGCATATAAAAACAGTGATTGATACAATGTAAATGTTATTACTTTCACATTAAAATAATTACCAATATCATTCATAAAAGATTTTTCTACAAAATATATTGCACTTCCAGGCCTAAACCACCAGTTGAAGAGAAGGCTACCTATCCAGACGCAACTCCTGAGCTGCCAGAAGATTTTGAGAAGAAACCAGCAAGGTTTGGGTCCAGACTGTACTGGATAACCGAATAAACGTATTTCACTTGATACAGTGGCCCTATATAATAATACATTGCTATCTATAATATGACCCGCCCGCGGCTTCATCCGCTTAAACTTAGTGTTATATTATTAGTCAAATTATATAAAAGTATATAAATTGTAGCGTATATGTTATTTCTATATATTCAAGCAACAAACCAACAAATATTTATCCTCACAAATTTTCACATTTCTTATGTTGTGACAAGTGATTCTATAAGCAACCTATCTATTCTAAAGAGAGTTTGCCTGTCAAGACCATTTTTCTCAAAATCTCATTGGATTAACATGAATATTACATTTCCAAATCTAGTTTCAGTGGAGTAAATTAAAGAGGAAATTAAAGTTCTAAATTTTTTTTTTACTTTTGTATATTTTATATTTATTTACCTTCAATTTTTTATATACATAATTTAATTTAAATAATTTTGTACAATTGGTTTTGTGAAAGTTTTTGAAAATAATAATTTTTAATTGATATATACATTGAGATCAAAATAGTTTGTTTAATGGGCCAATGTTTATAGTGAATGTATGTACTAAAATCCAAAATGAAGCAATAGTTGAGAAACCACCATTTTTTTAATATATTTTCTTCTATTAAACATTGTAATTGATATCATTTATTGCTGATATCATAGCTTTTTAAATGATTTTATTAGTAGTGTAATAAATTGTTAATAGAAAGCTGCCTTTTTTTAATTTTTCCTTTTAGTTTTCATTATCGTGATAATTCTATAACAATGTTCTCGTGGCACAGCAATACAGCATCTGGCTGTAAATGCGAGGGTTATGGGGTTTGATTCCCACTCAGTAAAATTAATTATATTTTGTTACCAGAGTGAGAATGAAAATTTTAAAAATATTGTTTTCCTTGAGTGTATATCTATTTTTTTTTTATGGAAAAAGGACAAGGCAAACGAGCGTCGGGTCACCTGATGATGATCTAATCTGCAACCTGTTGTGTTTACAGTTACAATCTTTTGTCCCTGCATCATATCCAGCCACACCTTTAGACTATTCCTTTTTGAATTTAATATTAGGACCACAAAAGCAAATCGAGTTGAATTGCAGCGTGTTATACTAAGTATTGATCACATACAGTAAACAGTTTATTCAGAATAAATAAAAATCAGAGCAATGGAAGTAGAAAAGATTTGCCAAATTCTTGCAAATAAAAACAAGGCAAATAGGCTTCAATGAAAATTGTAGCATTAAGAAAAAAAAATGTTCAAACTACAACCTACTTAATTTGTTTACATTTTGCACGACATAAAACTATTGTTATCGAAACATAACCTACTACTGTAACCAAGGTATAACTTCTCTGATAGTGATCTATTATCAATTTGACAAGAAAATACAAAATGTAAAATCTTGCATCTATCCCCAAATAAAGTAAAAAAGGAGAAGTGTTAAGTAGGTTACCGAGTGCTGAATCACTGAATGATCTTTGCCTTCAAAATTGAAGGAGTCGTAATTGTCAAACAAAATGTTAACTGTAGCATCGAACAGCATTCCAGCTTTAATTTATGAAGATTACCAAGTAAGGAGTAATTTTACGAAATTATTATTGTGTTGGTTTAGTGTCTTGCAAAATTTTGAGCATTTAAAGTTAGATCATTTGATTTATACATTGGTTGCCGTTTATACATTGGTTACATATTTATCAATGGGTTTATAGGTTCAAGTAGCATTAATAAATTATATTATATTTTTTAACTTTTGGAGTGTAATAAATATATGTAAATATTCAAAATCCTTATATGAAGGAAAAAGAAATGTCAAACTATAAAATAATAATTAATATAATATATAAGAAGATACGATTATTTATTTTTTTATTTTGTTTTTCAGCTTCACGCTGTATCCGCACACAGCAGGGTAGACAGATCTACAGATATAAAATATTAATCATATTAATGAATATGATAAAATTTTTTGTCTGTTCTTATATTACAATCAGATTATGTCTTGCAGTGTGTGGTGTATGATGAAAAGTTTTCGCCTCGAGCTCCCATTCATTTTCTTGTCGTACCAAAGAAACGTATTCCATATTTTTGTGATCCTAGTGGCGATGATGAAAAACTTTTAGGTATACATTCCTTACCCATTTGAATTAATACACTATGTACTTTAAAATATAATACGCAAAACAAATATTCAATCATATAAAGTATAAGAAATAAAATTTAAATAATTATTTTTAGGTCATCTGTTAAAAGTGGCCAGGAAAGTCGCCACCGATAAAGGATTGGGAAACTCTTTTAATATCATTGTAGATGAAGACATAAAAACATCAAGATTTAAATGCTTGCATATTTATGCAAATTGTCATCATAATACGCGGCCTAATGGTCTTATTAGTCGGCTATAAATGGTATTTAAGTATATGTTTAATATTCTAAACTTGAAAAAGGTGAAAAGTTTTTATTTTTAATAAATCAATACAATTAGAATAGTATTATTATAATCATCATATCAACAAGAAAATTTTTTCAAATGAAACTTCGAATCGCTATCTCACTCGATGAAACGAAAAAGTTGTATTAGAAATATAAAGCTATTTTTATCTTGATAAGCCTTTTTTATTGTTTGTTNTTCTTTTGATATTTCACTTCTGAAACCTAATTATACATATAAAACAAATCGTAAAATTTTCAAAGATTTGAATATAATTTCTTCTTCTTTTTTGTGACAGTTTAGAAGTTAAAATGTATTTTTTATACGTATACGATTTACAGTATATTTTCTAGATATAATGAACATAGCAATATCATTTGCGCTCATTTAAAATTCCGTTATTTCACGCAGTTGAGGCGTGTGTAGGTATCTTTATTATTTCAAGAAAATAATTAAAAAATCATTTGACATAATGAAAAACATGGCGGGCGGCGAAGTGGAACTCGCGCAATCTGCTTCTCAGGGAGGCGATACTATATTTGCAAAGATATTACGGAAGGAAATTCCTGCAAAATTTGTTTATGAGGACGACCAGGTATTATTAAATATATTTTAAACATTATATATATTTTATATTTATCGGCCGGTATCTAATTTAAAAAATCAGTTGTTCTAACCAATAGCATTCTAGAAATAACTATCAACTTATTTAATTAAGTAATAAATATATAGTATAAATTGGAAAATAATTTGATTATTTTCCAATTATGTGTATAATCTTTTAATTGAGCAGTGCAATGAATATCTCGTATTAAAAATCATGACTTTTGGAATTTGTATATTGAATATTTTATATAATTTGAATATTTTATATATTTTGTTTACTTATTGATTTATTTGTTTGCAGTGTGTAGCCTTCAATGATGTGAACCCTCAAGCGCCAACTCATATTCTGGTCATCCCTCGAAAACCTATTTCTCAACTTTCTAAGGCTGAAGATGTAGATGAACAACTTTTAGGTATAAAAATATTTTGAAGTTATAAGTTATAACTAACAATAATTTTTATTTTAATGAGATTTTAAATTCAAATCATTACATATTCTTAATTTTATGGATAGATCTACAGTCAGAAGACCTTCCTTATGATTATTAAGATTTGTTACTATATTTCATTTCTCAATGTTGTATTTTGTCTAATAACACAAGGTTAAAATCATTACATTAAATTTTAATAAACTTTCTTATGGTATGTCAAATTTAATTGTATATTTCCGACATAAATATGTAAAATTGAATTGTATATAGGTGATATAACATTTTACAAAGTTCTAAATAATCATCTTTTCACTTCAGGACATTTGCTGATTGTTGCTCGTAAAGTTGCTGCTGAGCAAGGTTTAGAGGAATCTGGTTTTCGTCTGGTCATAAATGATGGTAAAAATGGTGCTCAAAGTGTCTACCATTTGCATATACATATTCTAGGTGGCCGTCAAATGCAATGGCCACCTGGCTAATATATATATTTGTGCTGTGATTAATAAATAAAAATGTTAAACATGTTGTTGTTTTAATAAAATAACAATGTCAATTGTGGTGCATGGGCACAAGTGTGCCAATGTAAACATGACAGGGTGTTGGTTCTATTCCCTGATGATGAAATATTTAACACTTAAGTAGATTCCCAAGTTTTTTCCTGCTATGTGCGAAATACAGTATGAAGCTAAAAAAACTTTGTATCGCTTTTACACGTGAGCAATTTACATTTTTTATACCATCATGATGCAGTGGAATTGTGAGAGCAATTTTCTGAATCAGGGAACAATTTAAATCCATTTCATGCTCTTGTGGACAAGGTGAGATGTTAAGTTTCTTAACAGATACTCAATAAATACACTTCGCTCAGCTTTATGAGCATGTTAAAAAAATATTAACATAATGGCCAAAATACTTAAGTACAGAGTGAATAAATTCAGTTTTAGAATATTTTCTATATTCACTTTGTTATTATTTGTTTAATATGATTGTAAGAAATATTATTGTAAAAAGATATAATTAATATTTATATTTCTGTATATCTGTAGTAAAATTTCTATGTTAAAAATGCTGGTAAAATTTCTAAAATTTGTAAAAATATATTTAGGTCAGTTGTGGTGCAAAGGAACAAAGTGTGACTATAAACGGAACTGTTTGCTTTTCTGTTTGGTTCAATCCCCACTCGAGGAAATAAAATATTTATTCAAATTTATATTTTGTGTCCCGGCAAAACGCGGCGTTGAGTACGGACACTCATCACGTAATGCCTCCAATATTCGGCGAAAAGTGGGGAACACAATGTTTTAACACTCTGCCTACACTGCTGAGTGCTGGATACAGCGTTAAGCTGGTTTTTTTTATTTTTTTTAAATAAAATATTACTTCAAATGCTAACAATTTTTATGTAACATACAGTTCTTATAAAAATGAGTTTTAAGAAACTTTATCGTCGAAATTAGTAAGTCGTAAGTACAATGCAAGGAACATATTATACTAGGTACCTACAATGTAACCTATAGGTATCTCTCCTCAGACCCTTTGTGATAACAGAACACTTAATTTAATGGTGGTAGCTTTTTGTTGACATGTACATTCGACGATTCAAAAGTGCTTATAAAGTTTATTTGAATAAAGAATATTTTGAATTTGAAATAAAGATTCAATGTATTTAAATTTTTTTAAAATTATTTTTGTACGCTGTTGAATACGTGATGTTTTACGATACCAAATGCGATATTCTACTTATCATACATTTATGTTTTCTATAAGTGTATTTAAATTGTTTATACTTAATACATAAAATATTTTTTCGGTATTACTTAATGCTTATACCTGTAGAATTTTAAAACAGATGAGTTAAGTTTGTTCCCTATTTCTTTGTACCTTGATTTTTTTTTATTTATTAAGGAAAAAAGAACAACATTTTATTGATTCATCTATACTTAAGTATAATAATAATGGGAAATAAAAATGAGAAAGTGAGTTTGTGTGCTTGTTTCGTCTTCACGCGTAAACTAACGGCTCATTCCCATTAGAAAACCTTTCGCCGGTGAACCGGTATTATGCTCACTATTCATTTAGTAGAAACAGTATCAACTATAATCAGTTACTTATTTAGTTTTTAGTTATTTATTTTATTTATAAATGCCTCGTAAGCGTAAATCTAAGTTGGCTAGGGACTCTAAACGGGCACGGAAGGCGAGAATTGCTCGGTCAAAAGAATCCTATGTGCAGACAGAATTAAGAAGACGCAAGCAAGCCAAACGTCAATCTGCCTTGAGAGCTGGTGAATCAAGTTCAACGAAACAAGAAAAGCTAGAATCCCAAGATAATAGCCAAGATACGTTAACAGCATCAGAAATTCTGTTTCAGTGTAAAAATCGTTTAAGAAAACAAGCTGAACTGCAGGAAGCTGTTAGAGCGAAACAAACTCCAAAACAGTTGCAGGCGAAAAGAATCGTTGATGGAAAAAGAGAAAAAGCACACCGTCGAATATTAGAGATTATTGACTACTATTTATGGATATCAACCCAAGCTAAGTCCCAGGTAAAAGTTAATAAGTACTTAAGTATTGTGTGTTTTTAGTTTCACGCTCTATCCCGCAAACAGGGAAACGGTAGATAGAGGCAACCTAGTATCAAGAAACTTTGTTAATAATTTTTCGCCCAATTTTCGGGACGTTGCGTTCTAAGTGGTAGGACGTTAAAATTCAAGCTTTAGTAATTAATCTTAACGTAACTAAAGTTTAGTTACTTGAGCGACGAAATGAAAGTAATTCATTTCTCGATCAAATGGGAATTGAACCCACGATCTCATTGTGCTGCTGCGCCACGACGGGTTCGTAATTTGAGAATTATATATTATAATATTATCTGATATCACTATTCAAGGATTCACTTGTGGTTTGTGTATTCTCAATTCTGGCAACACTAAATTGAACCGCTAAACTAATAGTAACAACAATAAGAGTGCGCATAAAAATAAACAAAATAGTTTTGTGTTGATTATATTTTACAATATTAACGAGGAATATGAATGTAAATCAGGTTATTAACGATATCTTCAGCAATTTCCAGAAAAGTTTGGACGAGGAGCAGGAATTACGCGAAGTAAACTTTTAATTTACTTATTTATTTGGCTGTGTTAAAATTTGTTTGTTAAACATGTAACATTTATTAAAAAACTTTTATATTTTAACCTAATTAATTAAAGGTAATCTGGTTTTTTGAATTTTTAATTAATAGTAAAACCTTCTAGAAACAATCGTTAATAAGTACTTTATATGGTTTTATTGAATACATACAATTTTTTAGGTTATACGCAATATTTGCAAAGAAGTGGATCAAATATCTCGTCGAATTACGACGGTTCTTCAAGTAATACATCATAATGAGGCCGACAGTAAGTTAATATTTTTTAATTATTTTTCACTATTTAAAAATATACATAGTATAAAATACTATAAATAGTTTGTTAGTCTATTCTAAACTCACATATTGCCTGCAGATTAAAATTATTAACGAGAATTTTGTGGATGAAAACTGACTGAAATATATTATAATAGAATGAGAAAATCAAAACAATTATATCTATCTATCTATCTATCTATCAAAACAATTATATCTGTCTATCTACAATTGCAACTTTTACAGTTGAATTACGATAATAATTGTAGGAAACTAGCCATCCAGTAGACATTGTCCCGTTCTGAAGAGTCATCGTTTGGAAGAGTGATTATATTTGAATCATCAGAGTCATTTCCTTGATTTCTGCAACACAAAAATGCCACAAAAATGAATGATGTGTGGGGAATAAAGTGTTTTAACACTGGGTTCCTACTGAAACTGAAAGGAGTTGAAAAATATGATGATGAGGAACAACATATTTAATAATGTTTTTTGTTTATTATTTCAGTAGGCCCTGCCTGTCTGCAGGCTCGAGAGTTGCTAGAAAAGTCTCGAGAAGGATATGGCAGACTCAAACAAGCTGTGCCTGCAACCGATTATTATAAGTATGGTATATCATATATTATATTTTTTATTTATTCATGTGGTTTGAGGTCAGTGATAAACCAAGTGTGACTTTGAGTTCTGCCACTTATTGAATTGTGACTTAAATTTGGGCGGAAAGCAGAGAATGGTGTGTCTTAGCATTAGGTTCCAAAGTTCACACTGCCTATTCTGCTTTGTGTGGAATATAGGGTGAAGAAAAAAATATATTCTCAAGGAGAGTGATATTAATGAATGTAAGATGAATTTGTTTTATATGCTGTATCCTCCACATAGCAGTGTATGCAGAGGGAACCTGTTATTAAGACACTTCTATCTGAATTCTAGAGGCATTGCATGCTAAGTGGTGTGATGCAATGCTGCTCTTTAATCCGTTATTAGTGAGTGAGGAAATGAAAATTTTAAATGTTTTAATTCTTTGAATGGGAATCAAACCCACAACTGTCATGTTTACTGTCGTATGTTTATGCCCATGAAGCCTGTAAAGTGGATTTTTAATGCCAATAAATATAAGTAAATTAATCTAACACATCCCATAATCCAATGAAAATACAATAATAAATATTTTTATTACATAAGCCTGATTTCTGTTTCAGTGAGACCAAGATAAACAAAAACTACTAAAGTCAACTAAATAATTTTGTTTCAGATATCAAGACCACTGGCGTTACATGACTCAACGCTATTGCTACTTAATATCTCTCATAATTTGGTTAGAAAAAGGAATATTGGCGCAACATGAGACTGTAGCTGATATTTTAGGCAGTAAGTGCATATAATTTTTATTTAATAAATAAATCAGTTTAGTGTGATTTGGATTCGCCCACTGAGGGTTCTGTATCAAATTCATAATTGTTGGTCAACAGTACAATTTATAAAAGTTGACTCACTTAAGTTAGCAATCTTGTAGTGAGGTTACAAAAAAATTAAATTTTAAATAATTGTTTCGTTCCAGTAAGCGCTGTGGAGCAGAAGGAAGGTTTTCATCTCGACATCGATGACTATCTCGTTGGCCTTTTGAATCTCTGCTCAGAATTGGTAAGAAACATAAATTATATTTTATTATTTTTTAATAACATATATAGAAGTTTAAAAATAGCGTGTTCAAAACACGTTCTTTTTTAAAACTATTCAAGCGGTCTGACCACTATGCGACGGTTCTGGGTTCCATCCTTATTCAAGCGCGGCGTTGAGTTTCGTTAATTAAGAATCCGTACTGAATGCGAAGTAAGGACTATCTTGACATTACGTTTTCTCTGCCTAACCTGCTATGTGCGGGATATAGCGTGAAGCTAAAAAAATCTATTATATAATAATTATATTAATATTTTTTAATCTTGCTTAGTCCCGTCTTGCGGTCAACTCGGTAACGCGAGGTGATTATGAAAAGCCTCTGCAAATATCCAAATTTGTTATGGAACTGAGTGCCGGATTTAGGTAAGAAAACATAATTACTTCCACTTATTTTAAAAACAATTTACATTATTCATTTTGTTTCTCCAAACATTGGAGTGAAATACTTTTTACCCGATTACGTCAGAAGGAGTGTAACGTTTCTAAAACAAAAACAGCTGATAATCTTTTTCTCGAATCATGGCAAAGAACATTTGATTGAGTCACCTTTTAAAGAAAAAAATGAAATCATAATCAGGTCGTCCAATTTGGAAGCTGATGATGAAATGATGCCACTGACAGATATACTTACATAACACATACACCCACGCAAACATACACAAAAACATCAAACTTATAAAACCACATGCCCTAAGTTCCCATTTAGTTGTAATATTCCAAAACTTTATTTAGAAACTATTTTTTTAACTTTTAAATGTGTTTCAGATTATTAAATCTCAAAAATGACCATTTACGCAAAAGATTCGATGCGTTGAAGTATGACGTGAAGAAGATAGAGGAAGTGGTTTACGACCTCAGCATTAGAGGACTCTTGCCCAAGTTGGAGGCGCAAGATATTAATGAATAAATAAATTTAATATAATATAAGTATTGGCTTTATTTTGATTAAACATTTTGTTATACTTTATTGTTTTTTGTTTTCTTGTTATTTTGAATGTTCATGTCTCAACATTTTTTAAAAATTTGCAATTCACAATGACATTACGAAATATGATATCTTAAAAATCATTTCAAAGAAAAATAATTTTATGCAATCATTTTAAATGTGAATAACTAGCAATTTTTTGCATAGAATTATTTTACCAAAAAATAACATATAAATATCCTATCCTATCCTATCCTATCTTATCCTATATCTTATAAAACAAAGTCGCTTTTCGTGTCTGTTGTTTCTAACTCTCCTTCTAAACCACCCAAAGATTTTGATGCGGTTTTCACCATTAGGTGGGGTATTTTTCATAGAAGGTTTATATATAGTCTATTATTTGTACATTCTTATGTAAATTAACATAAATACTATAAATGTGTATAAAGTTCTACCTGTTGAGACATTTTCGCGCATGCGCTGCTTTAATGGTAAGTACTACATGAAAAAAATGTACTGGAGTATTGTGCCTCTTAATAAGATCTACAAAAAAGTCCGCGACGGTATATTCGTATCTTTTAAGAATAACGTGTAGTGATTTTTTCTGTCTAAAAATAATATTTTCAATATATTTTTTATTGTGAGTCATATTTTTCCATAATGGTATTAATCCTTATCCTTTAAAATACTTTATTAATTTTCTACGTTAAACGAAGATAAAATTTGCTTTTTACAATATTTCTAAATTGCGAATAGTTTTACAGAAAAACGCATTTAATTGTGACACGTCCCGCCGTAGACACATCAGCTGTATGTTACTCAAGTTTCACTTATCCCTTACTCCCATTTAATGTAGATCAAAACTGTCTTTTCTGTTTTTCATTTTAATAAGTACTTTAGAAGATATTACAATATCAAAAAATCCTTGCTGCGAAACGGCTCGCCACTCAACGGTTCAGTGGCCCGGGTTCGATTCCCGGCCAATGCATTCTATTTAATTTTCCTCACAGGCAGCCACGTAGTGCTTGCTTTATCAGGGACAGAATACCCTCTTCAGCATTAACCACAAGCTCGAAAAAAAAACCCGCCTGCCTTTATAGCAACGAAGATTTAGATGCGTTTGCACGTATTGGATAATTGGAATTGAATGTATTATTTAAGCGATATATTTGGTTTCATATTTTTTGTAGTGGATATTAATAGGTAGGCTTTTGTTTATAATTTCTTCCGTTTAAAAATAGTCATTTAAATATATTTTAATAAGTACTTGAAAATATTAGTAGCACAGATTTAAAATTACGGTACCTACTAAAAAATCCTTGCTGTGTAAAACAATTGGAAAATCCTTATTGAAACTACGAAAATGCGGGTTGCATTAGGGTTTAATTAATTTTCACATTATCTTAAGTGCTTTGCAAACATACATTATATGAATAATCCAGTAGTAAAAGCGGGCGAAGCCGCAAGAGGGTCGCTAGTTTACATATATGATATTGAATCAAAAAGAAAAACAAACTTTGGGCATGATTTCATTGGATTAATATGTCCTGTATAGCTAGATTACAAATAAGATAGTATCTTATTTACGATATATAAATTATACGTCATTTTAAAAATTATTTATACTTATTTTAATATAGATACCGCTGGTCACGACATCACATGAAGGTATCAAGCTGAATTTAATACTAAGTAAATAGGTCTATGGTCGCTTGAAGTACAGAAAAAAGTCAATGCAATAAAAAGATACGAGCAATACGATACGATTTATATGAAATCGCCGTAATTAAAACCTATGGGGTACTTCTCGTGGACCTACAGTTAGGAAATTTGGCACCAAGAGAACTTATAAATAAAGGAAATAATCCGTGAAAATGAAAATTTATATGTATGTCATAAAAAAAAATCATTACAATATTCGCAAACTTAAGTTTGTTTGTCTTTACTTTGACCTGAAATAGGTACGGAAGCCTCTGTGGGCGAGGCCGACTTACTTCACCTATTTTTATTTTTCGTACGAAAATGAATTGAATTTTATTAGTTTGTTTTTTTATTATCTTTTTGCATTTGACTCAATGTTTGTGTTTATATTTTATTTCACAATTCACAATGACATTACGAAATACAATATCTCAAAAATAATTAACAATTATTTAGGCAATTGAATCAGCCGATGACGCTGCATCCCGCACATAGGAGGGTACACACAGGAGTTCTTGGAAGTTCTTGGTTCCGTTCCCCACTTCTCGCTGAATTCTGTATATATAAAAATTCTCGTGGGGGCCTCTTTACTAGAGCGAGGAAATTAATATATAATTTTTTTCAGGGAATCGATCGTACCTACAAACGTAGGGTTTACAGTCCTCTGCGATTCGTCAGCCCCATACACATACATGCATATAATGTGTTAATTTGAAAATGTAAATTATTTAAGCATTACTTACTCCATAAAACTTTATCTCATAAGTTATACCTACTGTTTGATGTTATGAATAAAATATCTAATTAGTAATCATGACAATGCATACAAATATAACAATATTTATATCAAATTATTTATAAGATAAAGAAATGTTTTTATAAGAACTAAAAAAATAAATGAAAATAATGAACTGCCATATTATACCTAACTATAATTTTACAGCTCGTGGCGGAACTAATCGCCGCGCCATGCGTTGTTCACCAGAAGTAGGAATTAAAAATAATTTAAATATAAGTCATCCTTCCGATTGGGCATTGAACCCGCTACCATCACATGCTGCATGCATGCTAGTCGCACGACACTCTGGAGTTGTGCCACGCCGGCGCGCGGCGGCCCATTGTAATATTTGTAGGTTAAGACAGTTCGTTCCTCACGTTCCTCACTCCCACTTCTCATTTTCTAGTCAATTATTGTATAAGTATTGAGAGGCAGATTTAAACGCCCCGGTTTGTCTCTACCAGAGCAAGGAAATGAAAATAATTCATACTACCGAGTGGAATCCATCATCGCACAATTATGATGCTTACTATCTGATGCTGTGATGATGCACCACGACGGCCTGTATTACAATTACTGGCCCATATTTATTAAAAAATTGTTCAGATTTATCTATACACTAGCGGACGCGCACAGCTTCGCTTGCTTATTTAGGAGTGAATTCTAATAAACCACGAAACATGTGTTCTATGAAATATTTTTAAGAGTCTAAATTTCAAATTTTATAAAAATCGGTGGCGATTTAAAGATTTTTCCATACAAACTTTCAACCCCTTATTTGCACCC
>JAKRZM010000791.1:67389-82385 GCA_036379175.1 Heliconius cydno galanthus | reverse complement strand
GAATGCGAAGTAAGGACTATCTTGACATTACGTTTTCTCTGCCTAACCTGCTATGTGCGGGATATAGCGTGAAGCTAAAAAAATCTATTATATAATAATTATATTAATATTTTTTAATCTTGTTTAGTCCCGTCTTGCGGTCAACTCGGTAACGCGAGGTGATTATGAAAAGCCTCTGCAAATATCCAAATTTGTTATGGAACTGAGTGCCGGATTTAGGTAAGAAAACATAATTATTTCCATTTATTTTAAAAACAATTTACATTATTCATTTTGTTTCTCCAAACGTTGGAGTGAAATACTTTTTACCCGATTACGTTAGAAGGAGTGTAACGAAAAAAAAAACGAGAAAAAATGAAATCATAATCAGGTCGTCCAATTTGGAAGCTGATGATGAAATGATGCCACTGACAGATATACATAACACATACATCCACGCAAACATAAACAAAAACATCAAACTTATAAAACCACACGCCCTAAGTTCCCATTTAGTTGTAATATTCCAAAACTTTATTTAAAAACTATTTTTTTAACTTTTAAATGTGTTTCAGATTATTAAATCTCAAAAATGACCATTTACGCAAAAGATTCGATGCGTTGAAGTATGACGTGAAGAAGATAGAGGAAGTGGTTTACGACCTCAGCATTAGAGGACTCTTGCCCAAGTTGGAAGCGCAAGATATTAATGAATAAATAAATTTAATATAATATAAGTATTGGCTTTATTTTGATTAAACATTTTGTTATACTTTATTGTTTTTTTGTTTTATTGTTATTTTGGCCATTTTTTTTTCAAAATTTGCAATTCACAATGACATTACGAAATATGATATCTTAAAAATAATTTAAATGAAAAGTATTTTTTTGTATCATTTTAAATATGAATAATTGTTTAAATGGATTAGCCTATGACTAGCAAAAAATACATATAAATAATTACATGTATGATATTGAATCAAAAAGAAAACAAATTTGGGCATGATTTCATTTCATTTCATTTAATATGACCTATATAGTTAGATTGCAAATAAGATCGTATCTTATTTACGATTTATAAATTATACGTAATTTTAGAAATTGTTTATACTTATTTTAATATAGACAGAATGAAACCATCTGTAGTGGTGCAGACTTGCAGAGTATAACTGTAGAAGATAGAAGTGATATACGATCCCACATAAGAGGCCTCCTGTCCGAAACTTTTATAAAACCTGGAACCTTTATAGGATCTTGTTCTAGGACTTTGTTGTCTGTCTGTCAAGACCGCTGATCGCGACATCACGTGGAGGTATCAAGCTGAATTTAGTACTAGATAGGTCTATGGTCGCTTGAAGCACAAAAAAAGTCAATGCAATAAAAAGATACGAGCGATACGATACGATTTATATGAAATTCGCCGTAATTAAAACCTATGGGGTACTTCTCGTGGACCTATAGTTAGGAAATTTGGCACCAAGAGAACTTATAAATAAAGGAAATAATGCGTGAAAATGTAAATTTATATGTATGTCATAAAAAAAAAAAATCATTACAATATTCGCAAACTTAAGTTTGTTTGTCTTTACTTTGACCTGAAATTGATACGGAAAAAGGAGTCCTTGGAACCTACTGTCAAGACACTCCGTTCCAATTAAGATACTTAAGATACTTTCGTCGCCCACTTATCGCTGAATTCTGAAGGCAGTGCGCGTTGAGTGGGGGCTTCTTTACCAAAGCCAGGAAATGAAAATATACAATTTTTCATCCCCTCGAGTGGGAACCGTAAACCTGCAACCAATGTGTTTACGCAGTCACACATTCGTTCCTCTACGCTTCGTCGACCTCATACACATAGGTACATGCATCCATCCATCAGCCTTTCAACGTCCACTGCTGGACATAGGCCTCCCCTAATTCTCGCCACTCCGTCCAGTCCTGCGCCCTTTGAATCCAGCGGATTCCTCGCTGTCTTCTTAAGGTCGTCGGTCCACAAAATGTAAATTATTTAAGCATTACTTACTCCATAAAACTTTATCATATTTTCATATCTACTGTTTGATGTTATAATTAAAATCTCTAATTAGTAATCATGACAATGCATACAAATATAACAATATTTATATCAAATTATTTATAAGATAAAGAAATGTTTTTATAAGAACTAAAAAAATAAATGAAAATAATGAACTGCCATATTATACCTAACTATAATTTTACAGCTCGTGGCGGAACTACACGCCACGCCTCGCTTTGTTCACCAGAATAGGAATTAAAAATAATTTAAATATAAGTCATTCCTCCGATTGGGCATTGAATCCATTACCATCACATGCTGTAACTAGTCTCCAGACACTGGAGTTGTGCCACGCCGGCGCGCGGCGGCCCATAGTAATATTTGTATTACCTAGTTCAGAATACATTTACAGCTACATCATCATGACTAGCTCTATCGTAGAAACTGTGGTTGCCAGGACGATAAAATGAAGCTGCTCATTTGATTTCGCTGCAATTACAAAGCTGGTATCACTGTCTTTATTAGCTTTACGCTAAATCCCGCAGAGGGAACCTAGTGTTAAGACAGTTCGTTCCTCACGCGCTTTATCTTACTTTGTCCGCTTCTCATTTTCTGGTCAATTTTTGAAAAACTATTGAGAACAAGGAAATGAAAATAATCCGTTCTACCGAGTGGAATCCATCATCGCACAATTATGGTGCTTACTATCTGATGCTGTGATAATGCACCACGACGGCCTCTATTAGAATTACTGGACCATATTTATCAAAAAAATGTTCAGATTTATCTATACATATTGTGTGTGTTACAGTTTACAATAGTTAGATATAGGAAATATTGTAAACTGTATTTAATACGTAAATAATATTTACGTTCAGAAGTATAAAGATATATTTCGTTAATACGAAATCATGGTATTTGTTTAGAATATTCATATTTATTTAGAAGCTATCGTGGCGCAGCCGCACAGGCGTGTGTGACTAAGAGTAAGCACCCACGGCAACGGTTGTGGATTCGATTCTCAGTCGGAGGAATATTTTTTTTAATATTTTTATTTGATTTTTTTAGCTTCACCTTATATCCTGTACATAGCAGTAAAGACGGAGGGAACCTGGGAACCTAATGATAAGACACTCTGTTTCTATTAAAACACTTCACCAACAACCACAACTACCACTTTCCACTATATTCTCAAGGCATTGCGTGTTAAGTGGCGGAACTCTTCGCTTTTGATATTTAAGATAGATGATATGCAGAATCATTTATCTAAAATGTTGAAATGAACAAAATATTTTCGTTGATAACGATTAACCCGCCTTGATTATAATAAGATATGTTGTGTATATAAACAATAGCTTCAACACGAATAAATGATAAGTTTCTGGTGCACATTTAGATGAGACGTTCTCATATTAGTTACTTATAAAAATCAACTAAGTACATTTAAAATGATCCTTATCTTGATTTGTGTCTGCCTTGTAGTATTATACTTTTACGGAACCAAGAATTACAACTATTGGTCAAAAAAAGAAATCAAATTTGAAAAGCCTATAGCCTTTTTCGGGGGCAATCTAAAGGTATTCATTGATAAAGTCAGTCTTTCGGAACGATTTGCCGCTCTCTATAGGAAATATTCAGATGAAAAATTCGTAGGGTTTTATGATGGTCGTAACCCAGCTATACTTATACGAGACCCTGAATTGATAAAACATGTCCTTATCAATGATTTTCGTTATTTTCATAAACGGGGATTAAATCCCGATGAAAGTGATACTGAACCTTTATTAAAAAATATATTCTCAGCTGATGGAGATGTTTGGAAATTAATGAGGCGAAAGTTGACGTCAATTTTCTCCAGTGGTAAATTGAAAGCAATGTTTCCATTAATAGTGGAAAGAACAAAGAAATTAGAACAACTTGCTTACAATTTAGCTGAATCAAACGAGGAGGTGGATGTTCGAGAACTATTGGCAAGATATACAACCGATGTTATTGGTGTTTGTGGCTTTGGTATTGATTCAGCTGCTTTAGATGACAAGAATTCAGATTTCCGCAAACTTGGTAACCGTATTGTTGCTGGCAACATGAGAGATCGTATAGTGACATTTTTTAAAATAATTTTTCCAGAAGTTTTTAAGTATCTTCATTTCATAGCTCCTGATGTAGAAAAGAAAATATTTTCTTTTGTCACACAAATTATGTCACTTAGAAATCATGTGCCATCAGGAAGAAAAGACTTTATTGATTTGATGATGGAGTTAAAGCAAAAGGGTAACATAATCGGAGAGTCTATAGAAAAGAAGAATCCTGACGGATCCCCTAAAACGATTGAATTGGAACTAGATGATCAAATGATTGCTGCTCATGTATTTCTGTTTTACGCTGCTGGATTTGACACATCTTCTTCAGCAAGTAGTTTTCTTCTCCACAAGCTGGCATACTACCCTGAAGTCCAAGAGCGGTGCCAAAAGGAAGTTGATGAAGTCTTGAAGAAGTATGATGAAAAATTGTGTTTCGAAGCGATTAAGGAAATGAAATATTTGGAAATGGCCTTTCAGTAAGTATTATTTTTATTTTTAGGTATTTTTTATACTTGGAGAAAATAGACATATAACAACAAAATAACTCTCGGTTCCCGATAAAGTAAACATTAGGCACATTCGTGTTCTTTGTTAGATTAATTTTTTGCACACTGTGTATACACGAGTCGAACGTATGACTCATGTATGATAAAAAAGGTTTATTAAGATTTGATGGATTTATGAATGGAAAAAAGTTTATAAAATTGAACGGTAAGAAATGCAGTGGAAGACTTCGTTTGATGTTTGAAAATACACAGTATAGAAGATAAAATCATGAGGACCCTCAGTAGGGCATATATGTAGAGGTTGATGGTGAAAGAGGTATGTAGAGACCGTAGTGTTTGGCACTCCCACTCCGTTCTATCTAGCTAGTGGGTTAGGGATAATGTGGAGATAAAAAAAAGATACATAAAGAGTATGTAAGCACGACAGGTTGAGGATTCGATGTCCACTGGAAGAACATCTACAAATAGTGATCTTATTTTTGTTTACGTAATATTTTGAATATTGCTGTCCATCATTTAAAAAAATATATCTAAAATATAGGGATGGTTAATAATGATTTGAGTTCTAGCTTTGACCTAAACTGCTAATATTTATTAATTCCAGAGAAAGTATGCGTTTGTTTCCATCTCCTGGATTTTTACAAAGGAAATGTGTTTCCAAATACACGTTTCCAGGTACGAGCGTAGCTGTGGATAAGGACACGTATGTGATCATCTCCATAGAAGGCTTGGGTTCTGACAAAAAGTTCTTCGATGACCCTGAGGAGTTCAGACCGGAGAGGTTTCATCCAGCTAACACTGAACTAATCAAAAAGTGCACGTTTATGCCCTTTGGAAGTGGACCTCGGTCCTGTATTGGTGAGAATTTCACATAAACTATAAAATATATGTATTATTGTTGTATTTATCACTTTTAAAATACCATCCGTGGCACATTGATTATTATTATTTGCTTTAATTCAAAATGTAAAGTATACTTAACATTTTTTATATTTTATGTTTCAGGCGAACGCATGGGGATTATGCAATCACTGGCAGGTGTGTCCACTATTATTAGAAATTTTACGCTCTCACCTTCTCGTTCTTCTGTTTCCAAACCTCGGATCGACCCAACTTCAGATATCGTGCAGCACATCATAGGTGGACTACCATTGGCTTTGACACCAAGAAACAAAATTAATTAATATATGTTTTATCAAATTTATATTTTATTTTGAATAGTAAAATAATTTTACTTGAACGCCATAATGCATTAGTGGAAACCTGTAACTCTATATTTACATATAGTTAGGATAAGGCTGATAGAAAAGTCGAGCGAAACTAATATAAATATGTTGTGATTAATAGTGAACAATTAGTATTTTTTTAGCTTCATCCTGTATCCCGCACATAGTATGGTAGACAGAGGGAACCAGGGTACCTAGTGTTATGAAATTCCGTTTGCATTAAGAAGGGAGGCGCCCTTCTTCTTTTTCCACCGAGCTCCGGATGGTGTCCAACTCCAATGGTGTGTTAAGTGGCGGAACTTTAAGCCATGCCTTGCCTCGTTACCAGAACGAGAAAGATATAATATTAAATATTTCATTTCCTCGAGTGGGAATCGTATCTACAACCTGACGGCTGTGCCCCTGCGCCAAGGCCAGTCTCAAATTTTACAATTAAATATTAATGTATATGTCAGCATATTTTGTATGCTTAAATAAAATAACCAGGTCACCATCTGGTTTTTTCTTGGCAATATCATTGTTTTGGGTTTTTTGTTCCGCAAGAATACATCTAATTAGATTGAGCTGAAAGCAATAAAAAAAAGCAAAAAAAAATAAAATTAATACAATTTTATGACGAAGTTCTAGTTAACCTTGTGTGTGTGTTGCGTATATTTTAAAATGTAAATTGATCGGTGACATCTAGTGTAAATAAATTAAACTTAATATATGAAGTTATCTACCTAGTACATATAATACGCTCAAGGTGGCCGATGGAAAGAAGAATATACAGTAGAAACTCAATTATCCGGCCCTCAGTTATACGAATTCGTCATTATCCGGACTATCAACCGCGTTAATTGCCCCTTTTTAACCTACTACGTGAAACCTAAGAAAATTTATATTTACGAAAAAATGTGTATAAATCGTATGTTGGAAAATGTTAATTTCTTAGTAAACGTTGATTTTCTTCTTTTTTTTAATTTGGTTCTGATAATGTTATTCATGAGACAATTGCATAATCTTAAAGCAATGGAAAGATTGGGATTTGGGACCACCATCAAATAGCTATAACACATATAATTATGTCATTTGATAGATCTTTTTGAATTGAATTGAATTCTTGGAATATGGCGTTTCGAGCGTGCCAGTTGAGCACAATTCATTTCGCCAATGTCACGTTGTATGGAAAACACACGAAGGAAATTGACCGGTAAGAACTTTTTAATAGGAAACAATTTTTGTTCTGACAGCTTGGTTCTCAGTTCTCACAGTTATTTTCATCTCTATTTAGAAGTATATAGGTATGCCCGACTCGCGTTTGTCCTGTTTTATTTATGTTGATTTAAACGTCTACATAAATTCCCCTGTGATACTTATCCATTTAAATGTGATATAACATCCGCTTGCAATGATTGTTACGATAAATATGAAAAAGTACCTATCTGTTGAAAAATAAAGGATTTAGTTTTTATTTTATCTTATTAGACTGACGCAATTTAAGATAATACACGTGGTTATTAAATTAAAATGTAATCTAATCAATAAAGTCTGATAGGGAAAAATTATATATGTATACAGGGTGGAAGCGTCAGCGCTCCTTTTACGGGAACAGCATATAGGGTAAAATATTTCAAGAAATTAATCAAGATATCTCAACAGTTTAGACGTAGGATTTTCTTTTCATTTCCCGATGTATATCCATACCTGTATCACGTGTGACGCAGTTACGCTTAGATACCAATAACGTAAACACACACTGCTACAAAACTACTACTAAAGGTTAAACAACTCTGAACTTTAACGCCAATACCTACGACTCGATTTCGAAATGAGGCGTGTGCGGCGGTGTCCCATGCGTCGTCCTTAACAAATGGCGTCTTATTTTACAATTTTAATTTTATTATTAGTTTCGTTTGAAAAAAATACATTTTTCTTTTTGGGAAAAACGTGTACTAGGTTTTTATAAAGTAAGTACTTAAAACTGTGATTTCATGTAAAGAAGTGCTGATAAAAACACTCTGTATATGCGTACTATGTGTCATAATATGTTTAAATTTACAAAAGTTATTTATAAAACTCAGATTAATAAAACTATAAAATTTACCCTAAAAAAAAACTTCAATTAAGATATAATACTGGAATTTCAATACATTTGTAAAGTAAGTACTTACATATATAAAAAATCATGAAAGATCATAATTATTCAAATTCAAAATTCAAATTCAAAATATTCTTTATTCAAATAAACTTATAATAAGCACTTTTGAATCGTCGAATGAACATATGAACAAAAAGCTACCACCGGTTCGGAAGGCAGTTCTGCTGAGAAGAGCCGGCAAGAAACTCAACAGTTGCTCTTTTCAAAATCAATGGTACNTAAGCTTTGAATATCGTTTTAAACAATCACATTTATCCAAGACGCAGTCCTTTTAGTTAGGCGTGAACATCGATTGCGTCAAAATGTTTCTTGTTTTGTTTTGCGTATTCCTCATAGTTTTATATCTCTATGGAACTAGGAATTATAACTATTGGGCAAGCAAAGGCGTCAAATTCGAAAAGCCCTTAATCTTTTTCGGTAGTAACTTAAAAGGATTCATCGATAAAGTTAGTGTTTCGGAGAGATTTGCAGCTTTATATCGGGAATATCCAAATGATAAATATGTTGGATTCTATGAAGCTAATAACGCGGGTATCCTCATTAGAGATCCAGAGTTAATAAAACATGTCCTCATTAATGATTTTCGTCATTTTCACTACCGTGGATTGAATCCCCATAAAACAGTGGTTGAACCTTTACTAAGAAATTTATTCACATCAGACGGTGATGTTTGGAAATTAATGAGACAGAAGTTGACACCAACTTTCTCCAGCGGTAAGTTAAAGGCCATGTTCCCGCTGATAGTGGAGAGGACAGAAAAATTGGAGAAAATTGCTTTTAATTTATCAGAAACTCGTGAAGAAGTGGATGTCAGAGAGCTAATGGCAAGATACACAACCGATTTTATTGGTGCCTGTGGTTTTGGAATTGATTCAGCTGCTTTAAATGACGAAAATTCAGATTTCCGAGAATTGGGCAAACGTATAGTTACTAATACTGCAAGAGATCATTTTGTGTCATTATTAAAAAGAATGTTTCCGGAAACATTTAAGCATCTTACTTTTTTAGCTCCTGAAGTCGAAAAGAAAACTATTTCGATAGTAAAGCAAATTATGACACAAAGAAATTATAAGCCCTCAGGGAGAAATGACTTTATTGATTTGATGCTAGAGCTGAAACAAAAGGGTAAAGTGATCGGAGAGTCATTAGAACAGCGAAATCCTGACGGATCCCCAAAAATAGTTGAACTGGAACTTGATGATCAATTGCTTTCTGCTCAGGTGTTTATATTTTTTGCTGCTGGATTTGAGACATCTTCATCGGCTAGTAGTTTTCTTCTTCACGAGTTGGCGTACCATCCTGAAGTCCAAGAACGGTGTCAGAAGGAGGTTGACGAAGTGCTCAAAAAATACGATGGAAAGTTATGTTTTGATGCCATTAAGGACATGAAATACTTAGAAATGGCTTTCAAGTACGTATTTTTTTAAAGCTTTAGCTTGTGAGAAATACAAAAAGATAGAACAAAATGTTAAGACTGACTTTTATGCCATTATTTAAAAAATATTAGACAACCATAATGTTAAAAGTTGAAACCTTATACAAGTACTGTATCAGCCTTTTAAATAAAATGCTAATAATTAATATTTTAATTATAATAAAATTGCGCATTATTATTAGGGTTAACAACTTTATTTTTTATATTTAAAGTAGGTATGTACATTGGTTATAAAAGGTAATAAAAAATACATTAAGATGCAAAAATTAAGTAGGTATATATATAACAATTATTTATTCTATATACAGGGTCAAAGTGTATAATATAGAGGTGTAATTGTCAGTACTACTTTAAATGAAACCACAGTTTTAACTACTCTAAAAATTCAGAAAAAAAAATTCCCAAAAATGAAAAAGTTATTTTTGAAACAAAATAAATAATATAATGACGTAAAGTATAACATAAGCATGCACACACTTATCTGTCAAAGCGGCAACGTCGGATACGTATGTGTGTGTCACACGAAATACAGGTATGGATAAAAATCGTGAAATGAAAAAAAAATCCTACGTCCAAACTGTTGAGGTACCTTGATTAATTTCTTTAGTTCTGGGTTTGAAATATGCAGTTTCAGTAAAAGGAGCGCTGCCTCTTCCACCCTGTATATAGACATACAGTACATTTTATTGATTTTCGCAAGTTGTATAAAATTATTGTATGGCATCTTAGCATTTTAATAAATAAGAAATTAATTTTAATTTTTTTTACGAGAATATCCACCTACTGTAGAATGTACCCTCGACATTTACTTCTATGTACGTTTTTGTGTATGTACGTTTCATTTGAAAGATTCATTTAAAAATTAAATCTGTATATCGTTCAATTAAAATTTATAATATTGTTTATTCGCAAAAGATTTTACTAATTATTTGAGATATAAATAGTAGATTATATTATTATTTTTTTTAGTATCTAATAATATGCTTAGATTTCATAATACACTTATTTCAATTTTTTGCTGTTCAAAAAATATATTAATACAGGTAATTTCATTTTAGGGAAAGTATCCGCTGCTTGCCATCTCCAGGATTTCTAATTAGGAAATCCACCTCAAAATACACTTTGCCGGGTACTAATGTGACGCTGGACAAAGATGTACTTGTGATCATCTCGACAGAGGGCATGAGCTCTGATGAACAGTACTTCGATAACCCTGAAGAGTTCAGACCGGAGAGATTTCATCCAGATAACATTGATCTCATCAAAAAATGCACTTACATGCCTTTTGGCGATGGACCTCGCTCTTGCATTGGTAAGATTTTTAAATGCGTATATTTAGTACAAGTAAGTAAGGGACTATGGATAAAATTTCATTATAATATAAACATATAATAAGAGACAAATTTAATATTAAATTATACGAACCGAGATCAACATTTATTGCCACAGTATTTCAAGTATTAATTTATACAGGGCGGAATTGTCAGCACCACTTTAAATGAAACCACAGTTTTAACTACTCTATAAAATCCTAATATAATTCAGAAAAAAAATAATTCCTAAAAATGAAAAAGTTATTTTTTCAAACAAAATAAATAATATAATGACGTAAAGTATAACATAGGCACGCACACACTTACCTGTCAAAGCGGCAACGTCGGATACGTATGTGTGCGTCACACGAAATACAGGTATGGATAAAAATCGTGATTTGAAAAAAATCCTACGTCCAAACTGTTGAGGTACCTTGAATAGTTCTGGGTTTGAAATATTTTACCCTATATGCAATTTCAGTAAAAGGAGCGCTGCCTCTTCCACCCTGTATATATAAGTTTATTTGTTTGTTTATTTATTTATTTATATAAACCAAATATATTGACATTATACTTAAGGCTCATATTCTTGGTAGTAAGGGTATTAGTTTGATATATTTGAGGCCGTCGTGGCATAGCGGCACAAGGGGGTGACTGTAACGCGACGGTTGTGGGTTCGATACCTACTCGAAGAAATGAAATGTTTATTTACATTTATATTTTCATTTCTTTGCTCTAGTGTCGAGGCAAAGAGCAGCGTTGAGTTCCGCCACTTAACGCACAATGCCTCCAGAGTTCGGCGGAAAGTGGCGAACGGAGTATCGTAACACTGGGTTCCCTCTGCCTACCCTGCTGTGTGCGGGATACAGCGTGAAGCTGATTTTATTTATTTGACTTTAAATTAGGTTCATCTCGAGTGCAGTTAAATAGCTTACAAACTTGGTTGCGCACGCTGCCGCGTGTCAGGCCGGTTTACGGTTACTAAGCTTAATTTTTTGTCGAATTTAAACACTTTTCGTATACTAAATAATAGCAATTATAAATCCATTAAATTATAGTCCATTATCTGTATATGTATGTAAATTCATTAACGCTACGTATTTGATAAAATTCTATAGATAATAACTTACTTTAATTTCGATCTGTTTTGAGCATCGATTTATAATCCGCAACTTAATTAGTTTTCTGGAATGTTCTACTAATTGCGTCATAAACGCATGTAGGTATATAAAATATTATTATTATGTTAATATAGTACCCATTGTTTTTACTCGTATAAGATTCTGCAAAATCCATTTATTTATACAAATATTACAAGTGGTCCAAATGTTACAAGACAAGACTTATCTAATAAAAGTGTATTAAAAAAGGACNTACCTTGAATAATTTCTTTAGTTTTGGGTTTGAAATATTTTACCCTATATGCAATTTCAGTAAAAGGAGCGCTGCCTCTTCCACTCTGTATATATAAGTTTATTTGTTTGTTTATTTATTTATTTATATAAACCAAATATATTGACATTATACTTAAGGCTCATATTCTTGGTAGTAAGGGTATTAGTTTGATATATTTGAGGCCGTCGTGGCATAGCGGCACAAGGGGGTGACTGTAACGCGACGGTTGTGGGTTCGATACCTACTCGAAGAAATGAAATATTTATTTACATTTATATTTTTATTTCTAGAGCGGCGTTCAGTTCCGCCACTCAACGCACAACCATAGTTCGGCGGAAAGTGGGGAACGGAGTGTCTTAACACGAGGTTCCCTCTTCTCTCTCTTTGTCGAATTTAAACACTTTTCGTATACTAAATGTGTTATAAATAATACCTATTATAAATTCATTAAATTATAGTCTATTATCTGTATATGTATGTAAATTCATTAACGCTATGTATTTGATAAAATTCTATAGATAATTACTTAGGTACTTTAATTTCGATCTGTTTTGAGCGTCGATTTATAATCCGCAAATTAATTAGTTTTCTGGAATGTTCTACTAATTGCGTCATAAACGCATGTAGGTATATAAAATATGAAAATATACTTTTATTAAATTATTTAATCAATTTTACATTTTTAAATATAAATTATTATAAAAAAGATACATTTAAAAATTAAAAAAAAAACCATTCTTCCGAGGGCGGGACAAAATATAAAAAAAAATTAAAATAAAATAATTAAAATATTATTATTATGTAAATACAGTACCCATTGTTTTTACTCGTATAAGATTCTGCAAAATCTATTTATTTCTATAAATATTACAAGTGGTCCAAATGTTCTTATATTTTGGTACCTACATAGTTACAAGACAAGACTTATCTAATAAAAGCGTATTAAAAAATGATAGAGGGGTTGGGTATAACAAGAATACTAATAGAATACAATCAATGCTAAATAACTTAAGACATATACATTAATAAAAAAAAATCAAATAAGCTTCACGCTGTATCTCGCATACAGCAGGGTAGGCAAAGGGAATCTAGTGTTAAGACACTCTATTTACCACTGGCCGCCGAATTAAGGAGGCTTTGCTTGTTGAGTGGGGGACATTACATTACGTATTATAAAAGCGGGCAAACCCGCGATAGAAGCACTATATTATAACTAGCAACATATTATACCTACTTACCTATAAATCACTATTTTTTTAGGTGAACGTATGGGTCTAATGCAATCTATGGCTGGTGTAGCAACTGTTCTAAGGAACTTCACGGTCTCGCCATCCCGTTCTTCCATCCCCAAGCCCCGGATCGACCCGAATTCTATTATAGTACAAACGATTGTTGGAGGACTTCCTCTGGCTTTGAAACGAAGAAATAAAGTTAATTAATTAAATATATTTATAAAAATTATTGGTTATATAATATCTTACCTGTTTGCTGATTCCTATTGCTTTAATTAAGGAAAAGAGAGTAGGATGGGACTGACTACTCCGTGCCCACCCCAGAATTAAAATCATTGAAATTTTAGAAATATTTTTTTAATTAGAAAAAAGTAACAACAAATATCATAAAAAAAATCTTAAGAACCTAATAGCAAAAATTATCCGAAACTAACGGATAATTCGAAATAGTTAAGGATATTAAAATAAATCTTCCCAAACCATAAGAAAATATTTCAAATCAAACAAAGATAAATAAAATATAGATGTACGTATAACAATGGTACGAAACTTTTCGTACATTTGACTATAATTAATTAAAAATTGATAATATTAAGCTGGAACAACCTACCTAAAACTGCAAAACGCTTCATAGATACATCTACCTACCAAGTTTCAAGTGTATAGGCCTAATAGTTCGGAAAGAAGTGGCTGTGAATATGGATGGACAAACAGACAACGATTCTATAAAAGCGAGCTAATGACGAACCTTTATATTTTGCAATGGGGCTACGGAACCTTAAATTTTATAATACGTTTTATTGTTACTTCGTGTACACGCGAACTGATGTCGTTTTTTTATTTCTAGTGATAATAATAGGTTTACTAATAAAATGTACACTCGTCTGCAATAAAATAATAACGTCTACCGTACTATAATACTGGACAAAATCGTGATGGAATAGTGAAATGTATTGAATTATTCGTTTTAAACAGTCACATTTATCCAAGACGTTGTCATTTTAGTTAGGCGTGAACATCGATTGCGTCAAAATGTTTCTTGTTTTGTTTTGCGTATTCCTCATAGTTTTATATCTCTATGGAACTAGGAATTATAACTATTGGGCAAGCAAAGGCGTCAAATTCGAAAAGCCCTTAATCTTTTTTGGTAGTAACTTAAAAGGATTCATCGATAAAGTTAGTGTTTCGGAGAGATTTGCAGCTTTATACTGGGAATATCCAAATGACAAATTTGTTGGGTTCTATGAAGCTAATAACCCGGCTATCCTCATTAGAGATCCAGAGTTAATAAAACATGTCCTCGTTAATGATTTTCGTCATTTTCACTACCGTGGACTGAATTCCCATAAAAAAGTGGTTGAACCTTTACTAAGAAATATATTTACATCAGACGGAGATGTTTGGAAATTAATGAGGCAGAAGTTGACACCAACTTTCTCCAGCGGTAAGTTAAAGGCCATGTTCCCGCTGATAGTGGAGAGGGCAGAAAAATTAAAGAAAATTGCGTTCAATTTATCGGAAACTCGTGAAGAGGTAGATGTCAGAGAACTAATGGCAAGATACACAACCGATTTTATTGGTGCTTGTGGTTTTGGCATTGATTCAGCAGCTTTAAATGACGAAAATTCAGATTTCCGAGAATTGGGCAAACGTATAGTTACTAATACTGCAA